>CM042438.1:650000-855000 GCA_023631565.1 Gymnocephalus cernua | reverse complement strand
TGTATACAAACTGGGAACTATATTCTCAGAAAGAGAAGCAGTGCTACTTGGGCGGAGTGATACGCTTGCAGCTCTGCTGAGCGCTACTGAGTGATAGTGACAGAGTTACGACACGCACGGAGATGAGAAGGTTATGTATGGACTTGTCTAACTGTCGGGGTTACGGTGAATAACGTCCCAATAAGTCGGCGTGTTCCTTTAAAAATAAAAAGTAAGCTGTGTGAATGTAGCCTCAGCGTGACGGTCCGGCTCAGTAACATGAAGTCTGATTAGTCTTCTTCTGTTTTTGTTCTTCAGGTGATGGAGTCGAGAGGGCTGCCGACGGTCGGCGTGGTTCTGCAGCAGCGCCACATCGCCGTCTCCCGTTATGGTGAAACTTCACACTCTCCGGGGACAAATGTCCTCAAAACTGCTGACTCGTGGGAAATATTTCCATACGAAACAGCTGCAGACATTAATCGCCTACGTTTTTGGCAGATATAAATTATCAAATGTTTTAGATATTAGTTGGAAGCAGCGTTTAGAAGAAGTACCGTATTCAGATCCTTTACTACAGTAAAATGACTAATACCACACTGTAAAAATACACTGAGAAAAGAGTTGAATATTTTGAGAAAAACAATTCTGATTTTTAGAAACATTATTTTCTAATATCTAATATCTTTTTATATATGAGATTGTGTTCAGCTCTGCGGATTAGAAAAGTAATCAGCCTGTTAGCTTTAGCTGACGTTCACATCTGTCTGTGTCTCAGCTTTGCCTCCAGATGTTCAGAAAGTGATCGTAGGTGAAGAGGAGGAAGCGTTTGCTCCGTTCCCCGTGAAGAGGGAAGACGATGAAGAGGAAGGTAGGAACAACGGTAACGTGGTTTTTAGGGGGAAAAACGGAAACAAGCTGCAAAAATCAAGAGCATAAAAGTACAAGAGAACCTGGTTTATTTTATTTTATTTTATGTAGGGAGGCACCGAATCCAGATTTTTGGGGTTCGGCCGAATACCGAATCCACTGGTTAAGATTCTGCTGAGTCCTGAATCCACTGGTTGAGATTCTGCCGAGTCCTGAATCCACTGGTTAAGATTCTGCTGAGTCCTGAATCCGCTGGTTCAGATTCTGCCGAGTCCTGAATCCACTGGTTAAGATTCTACTGAGTCCTGAATCCGCTGGTTAAGATTCTGCCGAGTCCTGAATCCACTGGTTCAGATTCTGAGTCCTGAATCCACTGGTTAAGATTCTGCTGAGTCCTGAATCCACTGGTTGAGATTCTGCTGAGTCCTGAATCCACTGGTTAAGATTCTGCTGAGTCCTGAATCCACTGGAGTCCTGAATCCACTGGTTAAGATTCTGCTGAGTCCTTAATCCACCGGTTAAGATTCTGCTGAGTCCTGAATCCACTGGTTAAGATTCTGCCGAGTCCTGAATCCACCGGTTAAGATTCTGCCGAGTCCTGAATCCGCCGGTTAAGATTCTGCCGATTCCTGAATCCGCCGGTTGAGATTCTGCCGATTCCTGAATCCGCTGGTTGAGATTCTGCCGAGTCCTGAATCCGCTGGTTGAGATTCTGCCGAGTCCTGAATCCGCTGGTTGAGATTCTGCCGAGTCCTGAATCCAATGGTTGAGATTCTACCGAGTCCTGAATCCAATGGTTGAGATTCTACCAAGTCCTGAATCCGCGGGTTAAGATTCTGCCGAGTCCTGAATCCGTTGGTTAAGATTTTGCCGAGTCCTGAATCTGCTGGTTAAGATTCTGCAGAGTCCTGAATCCACTGGTTAAGATTCTGCCGAGTCCTGAATCCGCTGGTTAAGATTCTGCCGAGTCCTGAATCCGCTGGTTAAGATTCTGCCGAGTCCTGAATCCACTGGTTAAGATTCTGCCGAGTCCTGAATCCGCTGGTTAAGATTCTGCCGAGTCATGAATCCACTGGTTAAGATTCTACTGAGTCATGAATCCACTGATTAAGATTCTGCTGAGTCATGAATCCACTGGTTGAGATTCTGCTGAGTCCTGAATCCACTGGTTAAGATTCTGCTGAGTCCTGAATCCACTGGTTGAGATTCTGCTGAGTCCTGAGTCCACTGGTTAAGATTCTGCTGAGTCCTGAATCCACCGGTTGAGATTCTGCTGAGTCGTCCTCCCGTCCTCAGTCCATGAACCCAGTAAACTCATTAATGAAGTAACCAGTGACTGTTCTTCCTTTGCCGTACCTGAAGTTGCTGCATTCTGGCTGCTGTCTGCAGATTCCTTCGTGCACAACTCGTATTCTTTCAGATCTTTCACACCAGATGTTGTAACGGCGGCCATGTTGTGTGTTGTTTAGGCTCCTCACCACCACGAGAAAAATCGGCTTTGCAGATTGAACGTGTAGCGTGACTTGAACGGTCTTCTTTTGTACTGAAAGTTCTGCCAAACACACGGCCGACTACATCGAACGCTCCACCTACGTGAACACCTTCCCGTAATCAACGGCGCCGTCATTACGGCGACCAGCGTAGTGCGAGCGTAGGGTTCGGTTCGGTGGGAAAAATTCTAAGGTTCGGTAGAAACCAGAACCCCGTCAAAAAGCCCAATATTCAGCCGGATCTGAACCAGAATCCTGGATTTGGTGCATCCCTGATTTTAGGAGGATAAAACGTAGCTGATGGGTTTCTGAAGGATCTGTTTCTTTGTCCCCCATCTGTAGGTGATTTAGAGAACCTCGAGGAGTAACATGGATGCATTCATTTATTTAACCTTGTGTATGCCCAACGCATACATGTTTTTAGGGGGGGGCAATCTGCAAAAGTCAAGAGCATAAAAGTTCTAGAGAAGCTGGTTTATTTTATTTTAGGAGTATACAACACGACTGATGAGTTTGTTGAAGGATCTATCACTGAAAATGTCTAACTTGTTCTAACTTTCATTACGTTACGGCTACTGCTGGCCCACAAATACATTAGTTTTCTTTTATCTCACTTGAACAGAGCTTCATCAGAGACCAACTCAACACATGGAAACAGAAGCTGATGGAGAGGACTGTGGAGGACCAGAACCAGCCAGGAACTCACATCCACTTTTACAACCAGAGACTGAAGACCAGACTGGAGACTCTTCTGAACCTGATGCTGATGACAGTGCTGATTGGAAGGAGACCAGAGAACCTCAATCAGCTTTAAACTCTCTGAAACATGATTCAAGACGTAAGAAACGATTCAGCTGCTCTGAGTGTGGAAGAAGATTTAGCCGCAAGGAAAATCTGAATAGACACATGATAACTCACACAGGAGAGAAACCTTTCAGCTGCTCAGTCTGTAAGAAATCTTTTACACAGAGAGGAAGTGTACGGTCACACATGAGAATCCACACAGGAGAGAAAAGATTCAGCTGCAGCGTTTGTAACAAAAGATTTGCCCGGCGTTTTCATGTCGAAACACATAAATGTGTTGGTCCGATGGAAACAGAAGCTGATGGAGAGGACTGTGGAGGACCAGAACCAGCCAGGAACTCACATCCACTTTTACAATCAGAGACTAAAGACCAGACTGGAGACTCTTCTGATCCTGAGACTGATGACAGTGCTGACTGGAAGGAGACCAGAGAACCTCAGTCAGCTTTAAACTCTTTGAAACATGATTCAAGATGTAAGAAACCATTCAGCTGTTCTGAGTGTGGGAAAAGATTTAGCTTCAAGTCAGATCTGAAGAGACACATGATCACTCACACAGGAGAAAAAGCTTTTAGCTGCTCTGAGTGTGGAAGAAGATATAGCCGTAAGGAACATCTGAAGACCCACATGATGACTCACAGAGGAGAGAGACCTTTTAATTGCTCGGTTTGTGAGGCATCTTTTACTCGGAGTGAACGTTTAAAGATACACATGAGAAGTCACACAGGAGAGAAACCTTTCAGCTGCAGTGTTTGTAATACATCTTTTACACATAGTGGAAGTTTACAGAAACACATGAGAATCCACACAGGGGACAAGCCTTTTAGCTGCTCAGTCTGTAAGAAATCATTTACACAGAGTGGAGATTTACACAAACACATGAGAATCCACACAGGAGAGAAGCCTTTCAGCTGCTCTGAGTGTGTTAAAGCTTTCAGTGATAGTGGAACCCTGAAGAAACACATGAGAACTCACACAGGAGAAAAAACATTCGGCTGCTCCCTCTGTGGGAAAGGATTCATACTGAAGGGACAACTGGCGTACCACATGAAACATCACAGAGGGGAGAAGCCGTCTACGTCCTGCGTTAGTGACGTAACAAAGCGGCCGGAGGCGCCACAGATTAAAGAGGAACAGGAGGAACTGTGGACCAATCAGGAGGGAGAACCGGACACTGATGACAGTGCTGATTGGAAGGAGACAACAGATTCTCAGTCAGCTTTAAACTCCATGAAACATATTGAGTGTAATACGGACAAATCATCTTGTTCCATCAATCTCTGCTCTGAGTGTGGGAAACAATTTAGACAGGAATCTAATCTGAAGAATCACATGAGAATCCACAAGGGGGACAAGCCTTTCAGCTGCTCCGCGTGTGGTAAAAGATGTATGCAGAAGGCACACCTGACATACCACATGACACGGCACACAGGGGAGAAAATATTCTGCTGCAGCGTTTGTGACAAAAGATTTATTCGGCTGTATCAGCTCAGAAAACATAAATGCCCCAGTCAGACAGAAACAGAAGCAGCCGGGAACTCGCATCCACAGACGCTTTCACAACCAGAGACCGAAGGTAAAGTCGGACAGTCCATCGTAGCGGAGATCGAGGTCAATTGGGATGATGTGGAGGAGACCGGAGAGCTTGATTGGACGTGCGACGCTGCTGAGAAACAGTTCAGCTGCTCCGAGTGCGGGAAAAGATTTAGCCGCAAGACTCATCTGCAGAGACACGTGATGACTCACACGGGAGAGAGACCGTTCGGCTGCTCCGTGTGTCGGAGGTCTTTCACGGAGAGCGGGAACTTACGCAAACACATGGCCGTGCACACGGGAGAGAAGCACTTCAGCTGTGGGTTTTGCGAGCAGAGGTTCACCTGGCACTCTCAGCTCCAAAGTCACGAGTGTGATCGTCCTCGGTCGGCACCGCGGCGCTGCCAGAGACCAGCTGATAGAGAGGGCCGCGGCCGATCCAGACCGGCCAGGAAACGACTTCTGTTGCCCCGTCCGAGCGCTGATGACCTGGTAGCAGCCAGTCTGCCAAACTACACGACGATAACGGTAGTTTGTTCCCCCCCTCTAGTCCAAGGCACAGCAGCGTTACATACGGTAGCGCCCCTAGCGGTGGCCGGAGATACGTCCTCAAATCTAAACCAGAGAACGTAACGGTCAACCTGTTCACCCGGTTTAAAAAAAAACGGATTCTTAAAATAGATCTTTAGATCACAAAGGTCCCAGGAACTCACCAAGCTGCCCAGATATATTTGCTTTTCAATGTACTAAGATTTCAATATGAAATAACCATTTAATTTTTCAATTTTAACCCTCCTGTCAAATTTGACCCGTTATCAAAATGTCTATATCAGAAATATGGTTTTTTTTTTAATCACATTACCCAAAAATAACACGGATAGTTCCCTACAACGCTATTCACAAGTACAATTAATGATCACTATACTTTCATTACATTTTGAGTGTTTTCTTCAATTTTATAACATTTGAAAAGGTTAATTCTAAATAGTATTCTGACTAAACTGACATACACCAGTCTGTGATTATCCATCAACATACATTACTCTAATATTAGTCCAAATAATTCATCATTTCTGTTTTTTTTTTACTCAAACATTTCTTATAATGTGCTTTTAAAGTACCCTTATTATGAAAAATATCACCTTTTTCAGGGATTTTGGGTGTTATTTTGTGTCTCTGGTGCTTCCACACACATACAAACTTGTTAAAATCCCTCCATGTTGTTCTGAGTGAGATACGGTTTCTGAATGATTCCTGCCTTCAGTCTCTGGGTCAGCTGGTCAAAATCTGCACGGCTTTCTACGTCAGTAGCCGAAACGACGGGCTAACCGCAAGTTAGCATGCTAGCGCTAGCGCTATGCTACCTCGTTATCAATGGCAAAGCACTGCTACAACACACACAAGTTCACCATAATCTCCAAAAGAAGTACTACTAAGAAAGGGGGAAAGAAGGTAGCCAATGAGAATTGAGTGATTCAGAGGCGCAACTATCGGTAAGGAGGGTACGCGGTTGCTTACGGGCCCAGACCAATCAGGGGCCCTCATCACTGGAAGACATTGATTGACAGCCGGGGCCCCCTATTGCATTTTCATTACTCGCGACAATCCCAGCAGCCCCACGTGCAGCCGCCGACCAAGCGGTAGTGAGAACGGCTCAAATTCATTTCCTTGTTTCCGATATGAAGATGAGACGTGTGTGACTGAACATCCCACATTTACCAACCAAACGTACAGCGACAGACCGTGCAGAACATGTCAGACTGCCCTGCTTACCTGTACACATTTTAACATTAATGTACGGAGTAACGAGTTTCACTCTAAAAACAACAACAGTCAATAAACAATGTTCCACTGACAGTGACAGACATGTTCAAATTTGATTCATTCAATAAGTTATTATTTTTTGTCTTAAATCCACCAGCCATTTTCATATTATACCAACGTTTGCAGCATCCTGAGCCTTTCTGGTTACAGGGAAATCTCAGCCCAGAGTAATGAATTAATAGTTTCAATTAAAGATGTCGTGATTACGTTGCCTTAATAAGGTGATTTAGTTGTCTTTGCAGCGAACATAGAACACGGACTACTGTAGCTTCACTACTCATGGAACAGTATGTGCATCACTGTGTCTTACGGTACTTTTCTACTCATGGAGAGCCTCACATCCCATAACAAACCCTGTGGGACTAATGTTACGTCACATGACCACCTGTCTTAAAGGGGAAGGCCCGGCCGCAAACAATCATGTAAAATAATACTTTAACACATCATAGATTATTCATAATATTTTGTGTAATTATTATGAATATAGTTACTACAGCTATAAAAATAGAGAAGTGAAACGTACAATAGTCAAGTAGGAGAAAATAAAAATACTCAAAAGTACCTCACATAGTTCCTTATGCTCTGCGTGTGATGTCATGCTGATGTCAGCAGGTTCTAAATGTCTAGCCGACCAATCAGATTGTCTGCTCGGATCTACTTGTATAATATGTATTGACACATTCACGTTATGAACAGTTGTGTTGAATATATCTTTTATTGTGATTATTGATTTTGTTCTTCCTGTTTCATGTTAGTTTAATGAGCATGTCACTTTGTACCAAGAAAGATAATAAAATATTACCAATAATGTCATGTTTTGTTGAAATTATTTTAATATTTCCAACATTTCTACTTTTTTTCTAAGTAACATCACAATATTTTATTCTTGAGACAGACAGAGGGAAGTTCAACAGCTTTTTTCAACATTTTTGGCCTTCAAGTGGTGTATGTATGGTACGCCAAGTCGTTGTGATTGTGAATTTACGCCGTAGCGAGTAGTATGAAAGGAAATCCACGTAGGGAGGTTGGTTGCGGGGGGTGGACGGGTCAAACAACACGGGACCTTCACCCAGGAGACCGGGGATCGGGTCCCACGTGTCACATTTCCTAAACCCAACCGCCGCTTTCTTCTCGCGATAAGACAGCATGTGCCGTCTTATCGCGAGAAGAAAGCTTATGGTTGGGAGAGTATATTTACGTCCGTTGAATACAGCGTAGACATACACGCAGATTTTTGAAAATTCATTCAGATAACACGCTACTTGGTTTAAAGTGGGCGTGTATGTTTACGCAAAGTCATGATGTCACGTCTGTTTGACAACCTCTGGTCCGTCTGGTTTTATTTTCTAAAAAAGCTTGTAAAACATCAACCATGTTGTCCACAGTCAATCTATGTATACAAACTGTGAAGAAATTAACATTATAACTTATACAGTTGACAAAATATCTACATTTTTTTGCCCTCATGACATGCACTTATGCCAATAATCAAAATAATAATGTCATATTTATTTATATAACACTCACAGTTCTGCTATATATATATATATATATATATATATATATATATATATTTGGAGTCACCCAGTGAAAAAATAAACATAATTAACATTATAAGACATATAAACGACAAGCTATTTACATTTATTATTAAATATATACAAATTATGGTTACGTTTTTTTCAAAAATTAGAAATGTCCTAAAAAAATATATTAGCAAACTAGCCTATAGGTAAGGAAGGCCATCCACAGATACAGTTATTCCTGAGGATTCACTGGGCCACGTACGTTTAACATTCAAACCTAATTTATAAAATCATTCAACAACTATTTTAATAGCTTAGTGTTCTATGCAAAAAAGGTGTGTATATAAAGGCTTTAGGTTGCCCTACATGTTATCGTAGGCCCAGTTTATTATGCAACATGTTATACAATATATGTAGTAGGGGGTCCCTGATCCGTCTCTCTTCCAGTTAACCCTCGTGTCGTCCTCGGGTCACATTTGACCCGTTCTCAAAACTTCTACAAGAGAAATATGGGTTTCTTTTTAACCAAATTACCCAAAACGCTAAGTACAATTGCAAGTACTTGATCACTACTTTCATTGAATTTTTGGATATTCAATTTGATATCATTTGAAAAAAAATGTAAATAGATTTAAAACCTGACTAAACTTTGACAACCAAAAACAAATTAGCATCAAAAACATTGAAAACGTTGCTTTAAAAAAAGGACAAAAACGGCAGAAAATGTGTCAAAAATATAAAAAAGAAAACTAATAAAATAAAGTGTTAATTTAGACCCAGAAGGAGAACAAGTGCACGGTCAACACGAGGGTTAAGGGGTCCTTGGCTAAAACACGTTGAAGACCCCTGCTTTAAAGGAAAGGGAAACAATCTCTCATCATCTTTCATAGTTTTTCAGAGCTCTGGAAATGCAATAAAAAAAAAAAATTCTTTCTTCAGACATGTATTTTGATCATTTATTGGTGTGTTTTTCTAAAGAAGACTGAAACACTTTTATTTTGAAGCTCAGCAACTGATCCGCACCGGAAGCTGTGGTCTTCACTGCGGCTAACTTCACCCTTTGAACAAGATGGCGTCTAGCAGAAAGGAGTGTTAGCAGAGCGTCTTCGTCGTGTTGAGAAAGAGGTAAAATGTGTAAAGTCCAGATGCTGAGAGCGTTGGTGAAGCAGCAACTAACTGCGGCTGCTGAAGAGATATTTGGGCTGTTTGAAAGAACGATAGCAGAGTACGAGGAGGAACTTTGTCGTTCAAAAGAGGAGAACGAGCGACAACGGGAGCTACTGGACGCTGTTTTCAACCCTCAGCTCCGGCTACACAGAGCAGGTTTGGCCCCTTTGCTTCTTCTTCTTCTTCTCTCTGCATGTTCCCGTAGCTGCATGTCATCCCCTTTCTCCCCCGTTTTCTGTTTCCGAAATCGCTGACGATTGCATTCTGCAGACGACTGCAGTACCTACCATACTACATACTTACATACTGCAGTACCTACCATACTACATACTTACATACTGCAGTACCTACCATACTACATACTTACATACTGCAGTACCTACCATACTACATACTTACATACTGCAGTACCTACCATACTACATACTTACATACTGCAGTACCTACCATACTACATACTTACATACTGCAGTACCTACCATACTACATACTTACATACTGCAGTACCTACCATACTACATACTTACATACTGCAGTACCTACTGCATATATGCTCATCAGTATGCAGTATGAAATAGTTAAATCGCTTTATTCTGCAGTGCTTTAAGAGCTTGTTCAAAGGCTCAGTCTGGCCTGGCGTACTGCAGAATAAAGTCATTTAACTGGTGTGTGTGTGTGTGTGTGTGTGTGTGTGTGTGTAGGCGCGGTAAGGGGGGGGGTGCAGCACCCCCTTGTGGCGAAACTGCGATGCCAATAAAATTATGGCTTGAAATGTATTTACAGTATTGAATCAATAGTCCATCAAACTCCTGCGCTCCCTATGCGCCCATACAGTATTAAATAAAATTTAAGACCCAGACTCTTGGTAGGTGGCGTCTGATGGAGCTGGTTGGGGGGGTGATGGGACAGACCCAGGCTCTTGGTAGGTGGTGTCTGATGGAGCTGGTTGGGGGGGTGATGGGACAGACCCAGGCTCTTGGTAGGTGGTGTCTGATGGAGCTGGTTGGGGGGGGGGGATGGGACAGACCCAGGCTCTTGGTAGGTGGTGTCTGATGGAGCTGGTTGGGGGGGGTGATGGGACAGACCCAGGCTCTTGGTAGGTGGTGTCTGATGGAGCTGGTTGGGGGGGGTGATGGGACAGACCCAGGCTCTTGGTAGGTGGTGTCTGATGGAGCTGGTTGGGGGGGTGATGGGACAGACCCAGGCTCTTGGTAGGTGGTGTCTGATGGAGCTGGTTGGGGGGGGGGTGATGGGACAGACCCAGGCTCTTGGTAGGTGGTGTCTGATGGAGCTGGTTGGGGGGGTGATGGGACAGACCCAGGCTCTTGGTAGGTGGTGTCTGATGGAGCTGGTTGGGGGGGGGTGATGGGACAGACCCAGGCTCTTGGTAGGTGGTGTCTGATGGAGCTGGTTGGGGGGGTGATGGGACAGACCCAGGCTCTTGGTAGGTGGTGTCTGACGTGCCGTTGGGGTGTGTGGAGATGCAACATCGGTTATTCTCCCAAAGCAGTGCGTTCATCCACCGATGTATGTGTGTGTGTGTGTGTATATATATATATATATATATATATATATATATATATATATATATATATATAGAAGAACGAAAATTTCGGTGCCTGACTTTTTTTCCCAGAAGCATCGCTGCACGGGACGCTACGTTACCGCTAGCTATTAGCTGGAGTAAACGCAGTGGTTAAAATGCTGACCGCTGACATCAAACATTGTAAGGTGTGTCTGTAGTTCCCTGTAGAGGATTCCTACAGCGAGACAACAGTCTGACTGCAGCTGCCGTTGTTGGAAAATCAACACAGACGGTGCGTTCACTTGAATCTCACCAGCCTTGTGGTGCATTTTAGGATATTGTAAAATACGCTTTACCCATCTGGTGCTAGTTTTTGTCATTTGCCAGCAATTTACTGGTGAAATAAGTCATTGTTATAAGTTATTGTTATTACATCATTTCATTTTGACCACATGGCCTTAGCAATAAACAAGCCGTTCTTTAATGTCGGCAACTGCCTGTGCTCCTTTTCTATATTTTATATTAAATACATTATAAATATATTATATATTTCGGTTCAGGCACCGGCTCTGTTTTAAAAGTATTGTGTTAGCACAGTATCAGGAAAAACCCAAAGGATACCCAACCCTAGTCTCCGGTGAAGTGGTCTGGATATTCAGGGTCCCGTGGCAGAGTTCATCAGCTGAACTCCAGAGCGCAAATCTACGTTTGGTGTACCGAAATCACCATAAGGTAGAGACACGGTGTCTTAGCCTACACCTCTGCGTCTTTTTCCTGCTGCAGTGCAGGCCCAGGTGGTAGCTTATATTTAGCCTAGTATGATTGTGATGTATGTATGCCTATCGGATGTGTATGTATATATTCAGACATATTTCATGTTTTACTTTTTTTTTTAAACCATTGAACAATAATTTGGTGGCCCCCCTGCAGCTACTCTGAGGACCCTCTAGGGGTCCCGGACCCCCTGTTGAAGATCTCTCGTCTAAACAGTTGAAATAGTTAGCTAAAAGTACTGACTAAACAGTTGAAATAGTTAGCTGAAATACTTAGCTAAAAGTACTGACTAAACAGTTGAAATAGCTGAAATACTTAGCTAAAAATACTGACTAAACAGCTGAAATACTTAGCTAAAAGTACTGACTAAACAGTTGAAATAGTTAGCTGAAATACTTAGCTAAAAGTACTGACTAAACAGTTGAAATAGCTGAAATACTTAGCTAAACGTAATGACTAAACAGTTGAAATAGTTAGCTGAAATACTTAGCTAAAAGTACTGTCTAAACAGTTGAAATAGTTAGCTGAAATACTTAGCTAAAAGTACTGACTAAACAGTTGAAATAGTTAGCTGAAATACTTAGCTAAAAGTACTGACTAAACAGTTGAAATAGTTAGCTGAAATACTTAGCTAAAAGTACTGACTAAACAGTTGAAATAGTTAGCTGAAATACTTTGCTAAAAGTAATGACTAAACAGTTGAAATAGTTAGCTGAAATACTTTGCTAAAAATACTGTCTAAACAGTTGAAATAGTTAGCTGAAATACTTAGCTAAAAGTACTGACTAAACAGTTGAAATAGTTAGCTGAAATACTTAGCTAAAAGTACTGTCTAAACAGTTGAAATAGTTAGCTGAAATAATTAGCTAAAAGTACTGACTAAACAGTTGAAATAGCTGAAATACTTAGCTAAAAGTACTGACTAAACAGTTAAAATAGCTGAAATACTTAGCTAAAAGTACTGACTAAACAGTTGAAATAGTTAGCTGAAATACTTAGCTAAAAGTACTGACTAAACAGTTGAAACAGTTAGCTGAAATACTTAGCTAAAAGTACTGACTAAACAGTTGAAATAGCTGAAATACTTAGCTAAAAGTACTGACTAAACAGTTGAAATAGTTAGCTGAAATACTTAGCTAAAAGTACTGACTAAACAGTTGAAATAGTTAGCTGAAATACTTAGCTAAAAGTACTGACTAAACAGTTGAAATAGTTAGCTGAAATACTTAGATAAAAGTACTGACTAAATAGTTAGCTGAAATACTTAGCTAAAAGTACTGACTAAACAGTTGAAATAGTTAGCCGAAATACTTAGCTAAAAGTACTGTCTAAACAGTTGAAATAGTTAGCTGAAATACTTAGCTAAAAGTACTGTCTAAACAGTTGAAATAGTTAGCTGAAATACTTAGCTAAAAGTACTGACTAAACATTTGAAATAGTTAGCTGAAATACTTAGCTAAAAGTACTGACTAAACAGTTGAAATAGCTGAAATACTTAGCTAAAAGTACTGACTAAACAGTTGAAATAGCTGAAATAGTTAGCTAAAAGTACTGACTAAACAGTTGAAATAGCTGAAATACTTAGCTAAAAGTACTGACTAAACAGTTGAAATAGTTAGCTGAAATACTTAGCTAAAAGTACTGACTAAACAGTTGAAATAGCTGAAATACTTAGCTAAAAGTACTGACTAAACAGTTGAAATAGTTAGCTGAAATACTTAGCTAAAAGTACTGACTAAACAGTTGAAATAGCTGAAATACTTAGCTAAAAGTACTGACTAAACAGTTGAAATAGTTAGCTGAAATACTTAGCTAAAAGTACTGACTAAACAGTTGAAATAGCTGAAATACTTAGCTAAAAGTACTGACTAAACAGTTGAAATAGCTGAAATAGTTAGCTAAAAGTACTGACTAAACAGTTGAAATAGTTAGCTGAAATACTTAGCTAAAAGTACTGACTAAACAGTTGAAATAGTTAGCTGAAATACTTAGCTAAAAGTACTGTCTAAACAGTTGAAATAGTTAGCTGAAATACTTAGCTAAAAGTACTGACTAAACAGTTGAAATAGTTAGCTGAAATACTTAGCTAAAAGTACTGACTAAACAGTTGAAATAGTTAGCTGAAATACTTAGCTAAAAGTAATGACTAAACAGTTGAAATAGTTAGCTGAAATACTTTGCTAAAAGTAATGACTAAACAGTTGAAATAGTTAGCTGAAATACTTAGCTAAAAGTACTGACTAAACAGTTGAAATAGCTGAAATACTTAGCTAAAAATACTGACTAAACAGCTGAAATACTTAGCTAAAAGTACTGACTAAACAGTTGAAATAGTTAGCTGAAATACTTAGCTAAAAGTACTGACTAAACAGTTGAAATAGCTGAAATACTTAGCTAAACGTAATGACTAAACAGTTGAAATAGTTAGCTGAAATACTTAGCTAAAAGTACTGTCTAAACAGTTGAAATAGTTAGCTGAAATACTTAGCTAAAAGTACTGACTAAACAGTTGAAATAGTTAGCTGAAATACTTAGCTAAAAGTACTGACTAAACAGTTGAAATAGTTAGCTGAAATACTTAGCTAAAAGTACTGACTAAACAGTTGAAATAGTTAGCTGAAATACTTTGCTAAAAGTAATGACTAAACAGTTGAAATAGTTAGCTGAAATACTTTGCTAAAAATACTGTCTAAACAGTTGAAATAGTTAGCTGAAATACTTAGCTAAAAGTACTGACTAAACAGTTGAAATAGTTAGCTGAAATACTTAGCTAAAAGTACTGTCTAAACAGTTGAAATAGTTAGCTGAAATAATTAGCTAAAAGTACTGACTAAACAGTTGAAATAGCTGAAATACTTAGCTAAAAGTACTGACTAAACAGTTAAAATAGCTGAAATACTTAGCTAAAAGTACTGACTAAACAGTTGAAATAGTTAGCTGAAATACTTAGCTAAAAGTACTGACTAAACAGTTGAAACAGTTAGCTGAAATACTTAGCTAAAAGTACTGACTAAACAGTTGAAATAGCTGAAATACTTAGCTAAAAGTACTGACTAAACAGTTGAAATAGTTAGCTGAAATACTTAGCTAAAAGTACTGACTAAACAGTTGAAATAGTTAGCTGAAATACTTAGCTAAAAGTACTGACTAAACAGTTGAAATAGTTAGCTGAAATACTTAGATAAAAGTACTGACTAAATAGTTAGCTGAAATACTTAGCTAAAAGTACTGACTAAACAGTTGAAATAGTTAGCCGAAATACTTAGCTAAAAGTACTGTCTAAACAGTTGAAATAGTTAGCTGAAATACTTAGCTAAAAGTACTGTCTAAACAGTTGAAATAGTTAGCTGAAATACTTAGCTAAAAGTACTGACTAAACATTTGAAATAGTTAGCTGAAATACTTAGCTAAAAGTACTGACTAAACAGTTGAAATAGCTGAAATACTTAGCTAAAAGTACTGACTAAACAGTTGAAATAGCTGAAATAGTTAGCTAAAAGTACTGACTAAACAGTTGAAATAGCTGAAATACTTAGCTAAAAGTACTGACTAAACAGTTGAAATAGTTAGCTGAAATACTTAGCTAAAAGTACTGACTAAACAGTTGAAATAGCTGAAATACTTAGCTAAAAGTACTGACTAAACAGTTGAAATAGTTAGCTGAAATACTTAGCTAAAAGTACTGACTAAACAGTTGAAATAGTTAGCTGAAATACTTAGCTAAAAGTACTGACTAAACAGTTGAAATAGCTGAAATACTTAGCTAAAAGTACTGACTAAACAGTTGAAATAGCTGAAATACTTAGCTAAAAGTACTGACTAAACAGTTGAAATAGCTGAAATAGTTAGCTAAAAGTACTGACTAAACAGTTGAAATAGTTAGCTGAAATACTTAGCTAAAAGTACTGACTAAACAGTTGAAATAGTTAGCTGAAATACTTAGCTAAAAGTACTGTCTAAACAGTTGAAATAGTTAGCTGAAATACTTAGCTAAAAGTACTGACTAAACAGTTGAAATAGTTAGCTGAAATACTTAGCTAAAAGTACTGACTAAACAGTTGAAATAGTTAGCTGAAATACTTAGCTAAAAGTAATGACTAAACAGTTGAAATAGTTAGCTGAAATACTTTGCTAAAAGTAATGACTAAACAGTTGAAATAGTTAGCTGAAATACTTTGCTAAAAATACTGTCTAAACAGTTGAAATAGTTAGCTGAAATACTTAGCTAAAAGTACTGACTAAACAGTTGAAATAGTTAGCTGAAATACTTTGCTAAAAATACTGTCTAAACAGTTGAAATAGTTAGCTGAAATACTTAGCTAAAAGTACTGACTAAACAGTTGAAATAGTTAGCTGAAATACTTAGCTAAAAGTACTGTCTAAACAGTTGAAATAGCTGAAATACTTAGCTAAAAGTACTGTCTAAACAGTTGAAATAGCTGAAATACTTAGCGAAAAGTACTGACTAAATAGTTAAAATAGCTGAAATACTTAGCTAAAAGTACTGACTAAACAGTTGAAATAGTTAGCTGAAATACTTAGCTAAAAGTACTGACTAAACAGTTGAAACAGTTAGCTGAAATACTTAGCTAAAAGTACTGACTAAACAGTTGAAATAGCTGAAATACTTAGCTAAAAGTACTGACTAAACAGTTGAAATAGCTGAAATACTTAGCTAAAAGTACTGACTAAACAGTTGAAATAGTTAGCTGAAATACTTAGCTAAAAGTACTGACTAAACAGTTGAAATAGTTAGCTGAAATACTTAGCTAAAATTACTGACTAAACAGTTGAAATAGTTAGCTGAAATACTTAGATAAAAGTACTGACTAAATAGTTAGCTGAAATACTTAGCTAAAAGTACTGACTAAACAGTTGAAATAGTTAGCCGAAATACTTAGCTAAAAGTACTGTCTAAACAGTTGAAATAGTTAGCTGAAATACTTAGCTAAAAGTACTGTCTAAACAGTTGAAATAGTTAGCTGAAATACTTAGCTAAAAGTACTGTCTAAACAGTTGAAATAGTTAGCTGAAATACTTAGCTAAAAGTACTGACTAAACATTTGAAATAGTTAGCTGAAATACTTAGCTAAAAGTACTAACTAAACAGTTGAAATAGTTAGCTGAAATACTTAGCTAAAAGTACTGACTAAACAGTTGAAATAGTTAGCTGAAATACTTAGCTAAAAGTACTGTCTAAACAGTTGAAATAGTTAGCTGAAAGTACTGACTAAACAGTTGAAATAGTTAGCTGAAATACTTAGCTAAAAGTACTGACTAAACAGTTGAAATGGTTAGCTGAAATACTTAGCTAAAAATACTGACTAAACAGCTGAAATACTTAGCTAAAAGTACTGACTAAACAGTTGAAATAGTTAGCTGAAATACTTAGCTAAAAGTACTGACTAAACAGTTGAAATAGCTGAAATACTTAGCTAAACGTACTGACTAAACAGTTGAAATAGTTAGCTGAAATACTTAGCTAAAAGTACTGACTAAACAGTTGAAATAGCTGAAATACTTAGCTAAAAGTACTGACTAAACAGTTGAAATAGCTGAAATAGTTAGCTAAAAGTACTGACTAAACAGTTGAAATAGTTAGCTGAAATACTTAGCTAAAAGTACTGACTAAACAGTTGAAATAGTTAGCTGAAATACTTAGCTAAAAGTACTGTCTAAACAGTTGAAATAGTTAGCTGAAATACTTAGCTAAAAGTACTGACTAAACAGTTGAAATAGCTGAAATACTTAGCTAAAAGTACTGACTAAACAGTTGAAATAGTTAGCTGAAATACTTAGCTAAAAGTACTGACTAAACAGTTGAAATAGTTAGCTGAAATACTTAGCTAAAAGTACTGACTAAACAGTTGAAATAGTTAGCTGAAATACTTTGCTAAAAGTAATGACTAAACAGTTGAAATAGTTAGCTGAAATACTTTGCTAAAAATACTGTCTAAACAGTTGAAATAGTTAGCTGAAATACTTAGCTAAAAGTACTGACTAAACAGTTGAAATAGTTAGCTGAAATACTTAGCTAAAAGTACTGTCTAAACAGTTGAAATAGTTAGCTGAAATACTTAGCTAAAAGTACTGACTAAACAGTTGAAATAGCTGAAATACTTAGCTAAAAGTACTGACTAAACAGTTAAAATAGCTGAAATACTTAGCTAAAAGTACTGACTAAACAGTTGAAATAGTTAGCTGAAATACTTAGCTAAAAGTACTGACTAAACAGTTGAAACAGTTAGCTGAAATACTTAGCTAAAAGTACTGACTAAACAGTTGAAATAGCTGAAATACTTAGCTAAAAGTACTGACTAAACAGTTGAAATAGTTAGCTGAAATACTTAGCTAAAAGTACTGACTAAACAGTTGAAATAGTTAGCTGAAATACTTAGCTAAAAGTACTGACTAAACAGTTGAAATAGTTAGCTGAAATACTTAGATAAAAGTACTGACTAAATAGTTAGCTGAAATACTTAGCTAAAAGTACTGACTAAACAGTTGAAATAGTTAGCCGAAATACTTAGCTAAAAGTACTGTCTAAACAGTTGAAATAGTTAGCTGAAATACTTAGCTAAAAGTACTGTCTAAACAGTTGAAATAGTTAGCTGAAATACTTAGCTAAAAGTACTGTCTAAACAGTTGAAATAGTTAGCTGAAATACTTAGCTAAAAGTACTGACTAAACATTTGAAATGGTTAGCTGAAATACTTAGCTAAAAGTACTGACTAAACAGTTGAAATAGCTGAAATACTTAGCTAAAAGTACTGACTAAACAGTTGAAATAGCTGAAATACTTAGCTAAAAGTACTGACTAAACAGTTGAAATAGCTGAAATAGTTAGCTAAAAGTACTGACTAAACAGTTGAAATAGTTAGCTGAAATACTTAGCTAAAAGTACTGACTAAACAGTTGAAATAGTTAGCTGAAATACTTAGCTAAAAGTACTGTCTAAACAGTTGAAATAGTTAGCTGAAATACTTAGCTAAAAGTACTGACTAAACATTTGAAATAGTTAGCTGAAATACTTAGCTAAAAGTACTGACTAAACAGTTGAAATAGCTGAAATACTTAGCTAAAAGTACTGACTAAACAGTTGAAATAGCTGAAATACTTAGCTAAAAGTACTGACTAAACAGTTGAAATAGCTGAAATAGTTAGCTAAAAGTACTGACTAAACAGTTGAAATAGTTAGCTGAAATACTTAGCTAAAAGTACTGACTAAACAGTTGAAATAGTTAGCTGAAATACTTAGCTAAAAGTACTGTCTAAACAGTTGAAATAGTTAGCTGAAATACTTAGCTAAAAGTACTGACTAAACAGTTGAAATAGTTAGCTGAAATACTTAGCTAAAAGTACTGACTAAACAGTTGAAATAGGTAGCTGAAATACTTAGCTAAAAGTAATGACTAAACAGTTGAAATAGTTAGCTGAAATACTTTGCTAAAAGTAATGACTAAACAGTTGAAATAGTTAGCTGAAATACTTTGCTAAAAATACTGTCTAAACAGTTGAAATAGTTAGCTGAAATACTTAGCTAAAAGTACTGACTAAACAGTTGAAATAGTTAGCTGAAATACTTAGCTAAAAGTACTGTCTAAACAGTTGAAATAGCTGAAATACTTAGCTAAAAGTACTGTCTAAACAGTTGAAATAGCTGAAATACTTAGCGAAAAGTACTGACTAAATAGTTAAAATAGCTGAAATACTTAGCTAAAAGTACTGACTAAACAGTTGAAATAGTTAGCTGAAATACTTAGCTAAAAGTACTGACTAAACAGTTGAAACAGTTAGCTGAAATACTTAGCTAAAAGTACTGACTAAACAGTTGAAATAGCTGAAATACTTAGCTAAAAGTACTGACTAAACAGTTGAAATAGCTGAAATACTTAGCTAAAAGTACTGACTAAACAGTTGAAATAGTTAGCTGAAATACTTGGCTAAAAGTACTGACTAAACAGTTGAAATAGTTAGCTGAAATACTTAGCTAAAATTACTGACTAAACAGTTGAAATAGTTAGCTGAAATACTTAGATAAAAGTACTGACTAAATAGTTAGCTGAAATACTTAGCTAAAAGTACTGACTAAACAGTTGAAATAGTTAGCCGAAATACTTAGCTAAAAGTACTGTCTAAACAGTTGAAATAGTTAGCTGAAATACTTAGCTAAAAGTACTGTCTAAACAGTTGAAATAGTTAGCTGAAATACTTAGCTAAAAGTACTGTCTAAACAGTTGAAATAGTTAGCTGAAATACTTAGCTAAAAGTACTGACTAAACATTTGAAATAGTTAGCTGAAATACTTAGCTAAAAGTACTAACTAAACAGTTGAAATAGTTAGCTGAAATACTTAGCTAAAAGTACTGACTAAACAGTTGAAATAGTTAGCTGAAATACTTAGCTAAAAGTACTGTCTAAACAGTTGAAATAGTTAGCTGAAATACTTAGCTAAAAGTACTGACTAAACAGTTGAAATAGTTAGCTGAAATACTTAGCTAAAAGTACTGACTAAACAGTTAAAATAGTAGCTAAAAATACTGACTAAACAGTTGTAATAGTAGCTAAAAGTACTGACTAAACAGTTGAAATAGTTAGCTGAAATACTTAGCTAAAAGTACTGTCTAAACATTTGAAATAGTTAGCTGAAATACTTAGCTAAAAGTACTGACTAAACAGTTGAAATAGCTGAAATAGTTAGCTAAAAGTACTGACTAAACAGTTGAAATAGTTAGCTGAAATACTTAGCTAAAAGTACTGTCTAAACAGTTGAAATAGTTAGCTGAAATACTTAGCTAAAAGTACTGACTAAACAGTTGAAATAGCTGAAATACTTAGCTAAAAGTACTGTCTAAACAGTTGAAATAGCTGAAATACTTAGCGAAAAGTACTGACTAAATAGTTAAAATAGCTGAAATACTTAGCTAAAAGTACTGACTAAACAGTTGAAATAGTTAGCTGAAATACTTAGCTAAAAGTACTGACTAAACAGTTGAAACAGTTAGCTGAAATACTTAGCTAAAAGTACTGACTAAACAGTTGAAATAGCTGAAATACTTAGCTAAAAGTACTGACTAAACAGTTGAAATAGCTGAAATACTTAGCTAAAAGTACTGACTAAACAGTTGAAATAGTTAGCTGAAATACTTGGCTAAAAGTACTGACTAAACAGTTGAAATAGTTAGCTGAAATACTTAGCTAAAATTACTGACTAAACAGTTGAAATAGTTAGCTGAAATACTTAGATAAAAGTACTGACTAAATAGTTAGCTGAAATACTTAGCTAAAAGTACTGACTAAACAGTTGAAATAGTTAGCCGAAATACTTAGCTAAAAGTACTGTCTAAACAGTTGAAATAGTTAGCTGAAATACTTAGCTAAAAGTACTGTCTAAACAGTTGAAATAGTTAGCTGAAATACTTAGCTAAAAGTACTGTCTAAACAGTTGAAATAGTTAGCTGAAATACTTAGCTAAAAGTACTGACTAAACATTTGAAATAGTTAGCTGAAATACTTAGCTAAAAGTACTAACTAAACAGTTGAAATAGTTAGCTGAAATACTTAGCTAAAAGTACTGACTAAACAGTTGAAATAGTTAGCTGAAATACTTAGCTAAAAGTACTGTCTAAACAGTTGAAATAGTTAGCTGAAATACTTAGCTAAAAGTACTGACTAAACAGTTGAAATAGTTAGCTGAAATACTTAGCTAAAAGTACTGACTAAACAGTTAAAATAGTAGCTAAAAATACTGACTAAACAGTTGTAATAGTAGCTAAAAGTACTGACTAAACAGTTGAAATAGTTAGCTGAAATACTTAGCTAAAAGTACTGTCTAAACATTTGAAATAGTTAGCTGAAATACTTAGCTAAAAGTACTGACTAAACAGTTGAAATAGCTGAAATAGTTAGCTAAAAGTACTGACTAAACAGTTGAAATAGTTAGCTGAAATACTTAGCTAAAAGTACTGACTAAACAGTTGAAATAGTTAGCTGAAATACTTAGCTAAAAGTACTGTCTAAACAGTTGAAATAGTTAGCTGAAATACTTAGCTAAAAGTACTGACTAAACAGTTGAAATAGCTGAAATACTTAGCTAAAAGTACTGACTAAACAGTTGAAATAGTTAGCTGAAATACTTAGCTAAAAGTACTGACTAAACAGTTGAAATAGTTAGCTGAAATACTTAGCTAAAAGTAATGACTAAACAGTTGAAATAGTTAGCTGAAATACTTTGCTAAAAGTAATGACTAAACAGTTGAAATAGTTAGCTGAAATACTTTGTTAAAAATACTGTCTAAACAGTTGAAATAGTTAGCTGAAATACTTAGCTAAAAGTACTGACTAAACAGTTGAAATAGTTAGCTGAAATACTTAGCTAAAAGTACTGTCTAAACAGTTGAAATAGCTGAAATACTTAGCTAAAAGTACTGTCTAAACAGTTGAAATAGCTGAAATACTTAGCGAAAAGTACTGACTAAACAGTTAAAATAGCTGAAATACTTAGCTAAAAGTACTGACTAAACAGTTGAAATAGTTAGCTGAAATACTTCGCTAAAAGTACTGACTAAACAGTTAAAATAGTAGCTAAAAATACTGACTAAACAGTTGTAATAGTAGCTAAAAGTACTGACTAAACAGTTGAAATAGTTAGCTGAAATACTTAGCTAAAAGTACTGTCTAAACAGTTGAAATAGTTAGCTGAAATACTTAGCTAAAAGTACTGACTAAACATTTGAAATAGTTAGCTGAAATACTTAGCTAAAAGTACTGACTAAACAGTTGAAATAGCTGAAATACTTAGCTAAAAGTACTGACTAAACAGTTGAAATAGTTAGCTGAAATACTTAGCTAAAAGTACTGACTAAACAGTTGAAATAGCTGAAATACTTAGCTAAAAGTACTGACTAAACAGTTGAAATAGCTGAAATAGTTAGCTAAAAGTACTGACTAAACAGTTGAAATAGTTAGCTGAAATACTTAGCTAAAAGTACTGACTAAACAGTTGAAATAGTTAGCTGAAATACTTAGCTAAAAGTACTGTCTAAACAGTTGAAATAGTTAGCTGAAATACTTAGCTAAAAGTACTGACTAAACAGTTGAAATAGCTGAAATACTTAGCTAAAAGTACTGACTAAACAGTTGAAATAGTTAGCTGAAATACTTAGCTAAAAGTACTGACTAAACAGTTGAAATAGTTAGCTGAAATACTTAGCTAAAAGTAATGACTAAACAGTTGAAATAGTTAGCTGAAATACTTTGCTAAAAGTAATGACTAAACAGTTGAAATAGTTAGCTGAAATACTTTGCTAAAAATACTGTCTAAACAGTTGAAATAGTTAGCTGAAATACTTAGCTAAAAGTACTGACTAAACAGTTGAAATAGTTAGCTGAAATACTTAGCTAAAAGTACTGTCTAAACAGTTGAAATAGCTGAAATACTTAGCTAAAAGTACTGTCTAAACAGTTGAAATAGCTGAAATACTTAGCGAAAAGTACTGACTAAATAGTTAAAATAGCTGAAATACTTAGCTAAAAGTACTGACTAAACAGTTGAAATAGTTAGCTGAAATACTTAGCTAAAAGTACTGACTAAACAGTTGAAACAGTTAGCTGAAATACTTAGCTAAAAGTACTGACTAAACAGTTGAAATAGTTAGCTGAAATACTTAGCTAAAAGTACTGACTAAACAGTTGAAATAGCTGAAATACTTAGCTAAAAGTACTGACTAAACAGTTGAAATAGTTAGCTGAAATACTTAGCTAAAAGTACTGACTAAACAGTTGAAATAGTTAGCTGAAATACTTAGCTAAAAGTACTGACTAAACAGTTGAAATAGTTAGCTGAAATACTTAGATAAAAGTACTGACTAAATAGTTAGCTGAAATACTTAGCTAAAAGTACTGACTAAACAGTTGAAATAGTTAGCCGAAATACTTAGCTAAAAGTACTGTCTAAACAGTTGAAATAGTTAGCTGAAATACTTAGCTAAAAGTACTGTCTAAACAATTGAAATAGTTAGCTGAAATACTTAGCTAAAAGTACTGTCTAAACAGTTGAAATAGTTAGCTGAAATACTTAGCTAAAAGTACTGACTAAACATTTGAAATAGTTAGCTGAAATACTTAGCTAAAAGTACTAACTAAACAGTTGAAATAGTTAGCTGAAATACTTAGCTAAAAGTACTGACTAAACAGTTGAAATAGTTAGCTGAAATACTTAGCTAAAAGTACTGTCTAAACAGTTGAAATAGTTAGCTGAAATACTTAGCTAAAAGTACTGACTAAACAGTTGAAATAGTTAGCTGAAATACTTAGCTAAAAGTACTGACTAAACAGTTAAAATAGTAGCTAAAAATACTGACTAAACAGTTGTAATAGTAGCTAAAAGTACTGACTAAACAGTTGAAATAGTTAGCTGAAATACTTAGCTAAAAGTACTGACTAAACAGTTGAAATAGTAGCTAAAAATACTGACTAAACAGTTGTAATAGTAGCTAAAAATACTGACTAAACAGTTGAAATAGATAGCTGAAATACTTAGCTAAAAGTACTGACTAAACAGTTGAAATAGTAGCTAAAAATACTGACTAAACAGTTGTAATAGTAGCTAAACGTACTGACTAAACAGTTGAAATAGTTAGCTGAAATACTTAGCTAAAAGTACTGACTAAACAGTTGAAATAGTAGCTAAAAATATTGACTAAACAGTTGAAATAGTAGCTAAAAGTACTGACTAAACAGTTGAAATAGTTAGCTGAAATACTTAGCTAAAAGTACTGACTAAACAGTTGAAATAGTTAGCTGAAATACTTAGCTAAAAGTACTGTCTAAACAGTTGAAATAGTTAGCTGAAATACTTAGCTAAAAGTACTGACTAAACAGTTGAAATAGTTAGCTGAAATACTTAGCTAAAAGTACTGTCTAAACAGTTGAAATAGCTGAAATACTTAGCTAAAAGTACTGTCTAAACAGTTGAAATAGCTGAAATACTTAGCGAAAAGTACTGACTAAATAGTTAAAATAGCTGAAATACTTAGCTAAAAGTACTGACTAAACAGTTGAAATAGTTAGCTGAAATACTTAGCTAAAAGTACTGACTAAACAGTTGAAACAGTTAGCTGAAATACTTAGCTAAAAGTACTGACTAAACAGTTGAAATAGTTAGCTGAAATACTTAGCTAAAAGTACTGACTAAACAGTTGAAATAGCTGAAATACTTAGCTAAAAGTACTGACTAAACAGTTGAAATAGTTAGCTGAAATACTTAGCTAAAAGTACTGACTAAACAGTTGAAATAGTTAGCTGAAATACTTAGCTAAAAGTACTGACTAAACAGTTGAAATAGTTAGCTGAAATACTTAGATAAAAGTACTGACTAAATAGTTAGCTGAAATACTTAGCTAAAAGTACTGACTAAACAGTTGAAATAGTTAGCCGAAATACTTAGCTAAAAGTACTGTCTAAACAGTTGAAATAGTTAGCTGAAATACTTAGCTAAAAGTACTGTCTAAACAATTGAAATAGTTAGCTGAAATACTTAGCTAAAAGTACTGTCTAAACAGTTGAAATAGTTAGCTGAAATACTTAGCTAAAAGTACTGACTAAACATTTGAAATAGTTAGCTGAAATACTTAGCTAAAAGTACTAACTAAACAGTTGAAATAGTTAGCTGAAATACTTAGCTAAAAGTACTGACTAAACAGTTGAAATAGTTAGCTGAAATACTTAGCTAAAAGTACTGTCTAAACAGTTGAAATAGTTAGCTGAAATACTTAGCTAAAAGTACTGACTAAACAGTTGAAATAGTTAGCTGAAATACTTAGCTAAAAGTACTGACTAAACAGTTAAAATAGTAGCTAAAAATACTGACTAAACAGTTGTAATAGTAGCTAAAAGTACTGACTAAACAGTTGAAATAGTTAGCTGAAATACTTAGCTAAAAGTACTGACTAAACAGTTGAAATAGTAGCTAAAAATACTGACTAAACAGTTGTAATAGTAGCTAAAAATACTGACTAAACAGTTGAAATAGATAGCTGAAATACTTAGCTAAAAGTACTGACTAAACAGTTGAAATAGTAGCTAAAAATACTGACTAAACAGTTGTAATAGTAGCTAAACGTACTGACTAAACAGTTGAAATAGTTAGCTGAAATACTTAGCTAAAAGTACTGACTAAACAGTTGAAATAGTAGCTAAAAATATTGACTAAACAGTTGAAATAGTAGCTAAAAGTACTGACTAAACAGTTGAAATAGTTAGCTGAAATACTTAGCTAAAAGTACTGACTAAACAGTTGAAATAGTTAGCTGAAATACTTAGCTAAAAGTACTGTCTAAACAGTTGAAATAGTTAGCTGAAATACTTAGCTAAAAGTACTGACTAAACAGTTGAAATAGTTAGCTGAAATACTTAGCTAAAAGTACTGTCTAAACAGTTGAAATAGTTAGCTGAAATACTTAGCTAAAAGTACTGACTAAACAGTTGAAATAGTTAGCTGAAATACTTAGCTAAAAGTACTGACTAAACAGTTGAAATCGTTAGCTGAAATACTTAGCTAAAAGTACTGACTAAACAGTTGAAATAGTTAGCTGAAATACTTAGCTAAAAGTACTGACTAAACAGTTGAAATAGTTAGCTGAAATACTTAGCTAAAAGTACTGTCTAAACAGTTGAAATAGTTAGCTGAAATACTTAGCTAAAAGTACTAACTAAACAGTTGAAATAGTTAGCTGAAATACTTAGCTAAAAGTACTGACTAAACAGTTGAAATAGTTAGCTGAAATACTTAGCTAAAAGTACTGTCTAAACAGTTGAAATAGTTAGCTGAAATACTTAGCTAAAAGTACTGACTAAACAGTTGAAATAGTTAGCTGAAATACTTAGCTAAAAGTACTGACTAAACAGTTAAAATAGTAGCTAAAAATACTGCCTAAACAGTTGTAATAGTAGCTAAAAGTACTGACTAAACAGTTGAAATAGTTAGCTGAAATACTTAGCTAAAAGTACTGACTAAACAGTTGAAATAGTAGCTAAAAATACTGACTAAACAGTTGTAATAGTAGCTAAAAATACTGACTAAACAGTTGAAATAGATAGCTGAAATACTTAGCTAAAAGTACTGACTAAACAGTTGAAATAGTAGCTAAAAATACTGACTAAACAGTTGTAATAGTAGCTAAACGTACTGACTAAACAGTTGAAATAGTTAGCTGAAATACTTAGCTAAAAGTACTGACTAAACAGTTGAAATAGTAGCTAAAAATATTGACTAAACAGTTGAAATAGTAGCTAAAAGTACTGACTAAACAGTTGAAATAGTTAGCTGAAATACTTAGCTTAAAGTACTGACTAAACAGTTGAAATAGTTAGCTGAAATACTTAGCTAAAAGTACTGTCTAAACAGTTGAAATAGTTAGCTGAAATACTTAGCTAAAAGTACTGACTAAACAGTTGAAATAGTTAGCTGAAATACTTAGCTAAAAGTACTGTCTAAACAGTTGAAATAGTTAGCTGAAATACTTAGATAAAAGTACTGACTAAACAGTTGAAATAGTTAGCTGAAATACTTAGCTAAAAGTACTGACTAAACAGTTGAAATCGTTAGCTGAAATACTTAGCTAAAAGTACTGACTAAACAGTTGAAATAGTTAGCTGAAATACTTAGCTAAAAGTACTGACTAAACAGTTGAAATAGTTAGCTGAAATACTTAGCTAAAAGTACTGACTAAACAGTTGAAATAGTTAGCTGAAATACTTAGCCAAAAGTACTGACTAAACAGTTGAAATAGCTGAAATACTTAGCTAAAAGTACTGTCTAAACAGTTGAAATAGTAGCTAAAAATACTGACTAAACAGTTGTAATAGTAGCTAAAAGTACTGACTAAACAGTTGAAATAGTTAGCTGAAATACTTAGCTAAAAGTACTGACTAAACAGTTGAAATAGTAGCTAAAAATACTGACTAAACAGTTGTAATAGTAGCTAAAAATACTGACTAAACAGTTGTAATAGTAGCTAAAAATACTGACTAAACAGTTGAAATAGTTAGCTAGCTGCTTGTTTTAACAGAGGAGTCTCCTTACTGGAGCTCACGCTAGCTGCATTTGGGCTCAGGGTTATTATGGGGTTGGAGTTATTATGGGGTTATTATGGGGTTGGGTTAGCAGCAGCAACAAGTGTCTGTTAGCATGTGTTGATGTGAGGTCTTCCATAAGATTGGAGTTGCTTGAGGCAGACGTGGATAAAGTCTTTTTTCCTGGTCATAGCGTGCACGTTACATGAACATTCTTGCCTTTAATTTCCCCCCCCCCCCCCCCCCCCACACCGCTCTCTCCAGGCAGCTGATGTGTAGCCAAAGCCTGACACCTCGCACTTCATTCAACCAAATTGTAGTAACGTGCCACTTTACATTCTCAGTAACGATAACGGCGTTGCAGCGATGGGAAAAGTAATGAATTAGATTACGCCGTTACTGAAAAAATAACACTGTTAGTAACGCTGTTATACTTAAACGCCGTTAAAACTGGCTACAAGTATTGACTAAACCGTTTTTTGTATTTGATTTTGTTTCCTGCAGATGTTGAGCAGCTGTCGGTGGTTCAAGAAGAGGTTCCCCCTGAGCAGCAGGAGTGTAGCTCCACTGTGGACCAGCAGGAGCCAGAGCCCCCCCCACACATTAAAGAGGAACAGGAGGAACTGTGGAGCAGTCAGGAGGGAGAGCAGCTTCAAGGGCTGGAGGAGGCTGATATCACCAAGTTCCCATTCACTCCTGTCCCTGTGAAGAGTGAAGATGATGAAGAGGAAGCTCAGTCCTCACAGCTTCATCAGAGACAAACTCAACACATGGAAACAGAAGCTGATGGAGAGGACTGTGGAGGACCAGAACCAGCCAGGAACTCACATCCACATCTACAACCAGAGACTGAAGACCAGATTGGAAACTCTTCTGAGACTGATGACAGTGCTGATTGGAAGGAGACCAGAGAACCTCAGTCAGCTTTAAACTCTCTGAAACATGATTCAAGATGTAGGAAATCATTCAGCTGCTCTGAGTGTGGAAAAATATTTAGCTTCATGTCAGCTTTTAAGAAACACATAAGAATCCACACAGGAGAGAAACCTTTTAGCTGTTCTGTGTGCAGTAAAGCTTTCTCTGATAATGGAAACCTGAAGAAACACATGAAAACTCACACAGGAGAAAAACCTTTTAGCTGCTCTGAGTGTGGCAAAGCTTTTACTGAAGGGGAAACCCTGAGGCGACACATGCTAACTCACACAGGAGAAAGACCTTTTAGCTGCTCTGAGTGTGGTAAAGCTTTTACTCAAGGGGTACACCTGAAGGTACACATAAGATCTCACACAGGAGAAAAACCTTTCAGTTGCTCAGTCTGTAAGAGATCTTTTAAACAGAGAGGGAGTTTACTGTCACACGTGGCTTTAATCCACAACGGAGAGAAAAGATTCAGCTGCAGTGTTTGTGACAAAAGATTTGCCTGGCGTTCTGATATCAAAACACATAAATGTGTTGGTCATTTAAACACAGAAGCTAATGTGGTTAAAGAAGAGGTTCCCCTTGAGCAGCAGGAGTGTAGCTCCAATGTAGACCAGCAGGAGCCGGAGCCCCCCCCACACATTAAAGAGGAACAGGAGGAACTGTGGAGCAGTCAGGAGGGAGAGCAGCTTCAAGGGCTGGAGGAGGTTGATATCACCAAGTTCCCATTCACTCCTGTCCCTGTGAAGAGTGAAGATGATGAAGAGGAAGCTCAGTCCTCACAGCTTCATCAGAGACAAACTCAACACATGGAAACAGAAGCTGATGGAGAGGACTGTGGAGGACCAGAACCAGCCAGGAACTCACATCCACATCTACAACCAGAGACTGAAGACCAGACTGGAGTCTCTTCTGAACCTGAGACTGATGACAGTGCTGATTGGAAGGAGACCAGAGAACCTCAGTCGCCTTTAAACTCTCTGAAGCAAGATTCAAGATGTAAGAAAACATTCAGCTGCTAATAGTACTGTCTAAACATTTGATTTAGTTATCTAAAAGTACTGACTGAACAGTTGAAATAGTTGGCTAATGTACTGTCTAAACAGGTGAAATAGTTTGCTAAAAGTACTGTGTTAACAGTGGTAATAGCTTAAATTGCTGACTAAACAGTTTAAGTAGTTAGCTAAAAGTAGGGTGACCAGACGTCACGATTTTACCGGGACAGTCCTGATTTTGAGTTGCATGTCCCGAGTCCCAACAAAAGCCTGTCGGGAAGGCTAACATTTCCCGGTTTACACCAACCACTATGAAATTTTCCCGGTTGTTAGCGATTACATACCCGACGTGGTCTTGTTATAGCCCGATCGTTAACTAAACCCACGTAGAAAGACTAATGAATGTCCAGTGTATTATTTTAACAATATGTGTCAGTCAATCGTAGCGGTCTGCATAATCTATGCAGCCAGCGTTACAATGTATATTTGTAAACATTGTCGCAGTGCCTCTTATCCGTCTCGTTTTAACCAGTCCCTCCAGGTCTGCGCAGGGTCAAATGTTTGCGCATTTCAAAAGCAGGGAGATTCCGTTAAAAATGTAGGTCTCTCTTGTCAGTCCGCCATGTGTCTACCGAGCACAAATGCTCCTGCTGAGCGGATCTTTTCGCTCATGAACAAAACATGGACTGACGAGAGGAACCGCATGACCATTCTCACCTTAAAGACACTGCTCGTCACATGGGCGAATTTTGCTGACACCTGTGCGCAATTTCACAGTAGGCTTTCAGCCAACAAATTTATTCTTGGAGCAAATTCACTAACAAATATACGGAATTAATGATTCCAATAGGGAAGCTATCTGCTCTATCAAATGAGATTATATTTGTGTGTGTGTGGTAACACTTTACAGTAAGGGTACATGAATTATCATGAATTCATGCATGAATTAATTGATGTAGGCTATGTATTGTAATGGAATGCAATATGAAACAAAAATCGCGACACTCCGCTCCACGAACCTGTGTTGCAGCCGCTGGCTGCTAGCTGGCTGGCTGCTCAGCTGCTAGCTGGCTGCTGGCTGCTGGCTGGCTGCTAGCTGGCTGGCTGCTCAGCTGCTAGCTGGCTGGCTGCTCAGCCGCTGGCTGCTAGCTGGCTGGCCGCTAGCTGGCTGGCTGCTAGCTGGCTGACTGCTAGCTGGTTGGCTGGCTGCTAGCTGTCTGGCTGCTCAGCCGCTAGCTGGCTGGCTGCTAGCTGGCTGGCTGCTAGCTGGCTGGCTGGCTGGCTGGCTGCTCAGCCGCTAGCTGGCTGGCTGCTAGCTGGCTGGGGGCTGACTGTGGATGTGTCCCAGGGCCGGGGTTGTTGTCAGCTCTCATCCCAACTGAAGCCTTGCAGTGCCGGGAGAGTGAGGCAGACAGACAGGGCTGTGCTATCTGGCTAAATTACCATTACATGAGTTGTCTATCTGTTCAGTTAATGTTACTGATGAATTTGTGGGTTAGCCCAGAGTTAACCGTGGTCAAAACAATCATAATAAAAATAAATGAGCATGTTGAATGATTTGGTAATCTTATGTTACCCACCAAGAATTAGCTAACGTTATAGACCAAGCATTAGCATTAGCTACAAGCAACCAGCACCTTTATAGTAGGCACCAAAGCACTTTTCCTCTTCGGTCCCCCGCTACAGGTTGGAAGCGGAATTGTCCATTACGGTTACCATTACCATTATTCTTATGTCTCATTCGAACGAGTTAATGAACCACTGAAACGATTTTGGAAACATTATTTTTAAGGTACAGAAGAATCTTTGGTGTTGGATCGATCAATATCAATAAATAAGGTCTCTGTAGTATTACTGTTTACGTTTACTGAGTGTAACCCCCCCCCCAAAAAAAATAAATGAATAAAAAAGAATCGAGGATTGTATAGAATTGTGGGTCAGAAATTGTTATACGAACTGAATCGTGGGTGTGGTGTATCGTTACAGCCCTTATTATTATTATTATGCATTACGTAATTAATGATTCATGTGTTACTGCATTCCTCAATATTCTATGAATAATCAGGAATTGACGTGTTCATAGTCTTTCATTCGTGACCTCATACATGAACATTATGAATTATGATTTGTTAAGCATGATCATGATTATTTTTCTGCAAAAAAATGTGGTCATCACTATGCAAATTCTGATTTGAACACAACTTGTGCATAAGGATGTACCCACCTTACCTAATGATTTAGTTGATGTGCTGTTCATGCATGAGGTCATGAATGAGAGGCTATGAACTCATGTCAATTTCTGATGATTCATAAGATATAAAGTGTTATCGGAGCTGATAACTGGAAATGATGTGGAGACTTCACACATGACGATGAATTTAGATTAAATGAAGCTTTATTCAATATTGAACAAAGGAGATAACGACGTGTACACCCGCAAGATGCATGTACCCATAGTGTCTAACTTGAATACAAAATCAACTACTTATACTCTCTGGAACTCACACATTCCAAGCCATCTATTGTGGCACAAAGTTTCCCTCCAGTTTCCTGTGTGAGAAGGTTGTCCCCAAACTAACCTTCTTGTGTCGTACACTACATACAAGATACTTATATAATAGATGAAATACATTTGAAAACCTGAATGCTGAAATGTCCAACCTATCATAAAGGAATGAAGTAATGCACAAAACATGAATTAATTCATGCATGAATTCATAATTCATGTACCCTAATCGTAAGGTGTTACCATAACTTTAGTTATGTCACGATTCTCCAAATCCTCAATTCGATTACATTTTCGATTCTAAGGTCACAATTCGATTGAATTCTCAATTTTTTACTTCTTTTTTTTAAAGCACAGGTTCCTATGCCATTTTTAGACTAGACTTGTATGTAATATATCTGACCTTAATGTAACAATAACATATCTTTAGTCAATTGGAAACTTCACTATTGGGCAATAAAGAAAAAAGAACAAGAAAGTGTACCGACAATCCTGAGGGCCGACTTTTCGCAGCACATGGAGTTTGGTGTTGGAAGCCCCCAACGTCGTCTTCCAGGCAGCGCTTCCTGGAAGACACTAGGATCAGGCAATGGTTACGGTTGAAGACGACTGTCTCAGCGCTGCCTTGAAAGCTTAGTTGGGGGCTTAAAACACCATCGAGCCAGCACAGTAACTGAGCAGACCGATAGCAAAGAGGGCGACTTGGTTGGTACACGCACATAGCACAGCTTGCAAACTGTGTTTTTTGTGATTTATAACTCACTGGAAATCAAAAATACTTTCATACACTTCAGTGGAAGAGGAGGGGGCTCAAGTTCTGTAGATGGGTCTCTAGCATCAGAAGTTATCTTTTGACTGGCTGTAGCTAAGTTACAGGAGGTTGACTGACTCGCAGCACTTCAACGCGTGTGTTTTTTTTCCGCTTGGCAAGCAGACTGGACGTGACGTTGGGGCTTGGCAGTATCGACGATTCCATGTTTTAATTCAATATTCAAGATTGTTGACTTAATTTCGATACATTTCGTGACACCCTTAGTGGCAGCAGTTCCAAATAATATGTGGCAGCAGTTGCAAATGAAAAATACCTTTTCACAAAGTTTTTCACAAGTTCAGTGGGTGCATTTTCCAAAAGAATGCTTTAATTCTGAAAAATAAAGTTGGTCCCACGCAAAACCAACTCAATGTCTTTTAATATTATTTCTTAGATATGTAGGCTACATACTAAGACAGTTCATGAATGTTAGCTGAGATACCCCATTATGTTGTGAGCAGTAGGCTTTTGTGTGCTGTTGGCAAAATTGTGTCTAATCTGTCTGTGTCTATGTCTTACCTGGGCTGGCACATGTTCACGTTAAAAAGTGTGTGCGTGCACGAGCACTACGGTCACGCGCAAAGTGTCCCGGTTTTAGTTCCGGGAAACAAAGTACAGACTAAACAGTTGAAATAGTTAGCTAAAAGTACTGACCAAACAGTTGTCTCAATTTGATTTTGGTTCCTGCAGATGTGCAGCAGCTGTCGGTGGTTAAAGAAGAGGTTCCCCTTGAGCAGCAGGACTGTAGCTCCACTGTGGACCAGCAGGAGCCAGAGCCCCCCATACACATTAAAGACGAACAGGAGGAACTGTGGAGCAGTCAGGAGGGAGAGCAGCTTCAAGGGCTGGAGGAGGCTGATATCACCAAGTTCCCATTCACTCCTGTCCCTGTGAAGAGTGAAGATGATGAAGAGGAAGCTCAGTCCTCACAGCTTCATCAGAGACAGACTCAACACATGGAAACAGAAGCTGATGGAGAGGACTGTAGAGGACCAGAACCAGCCAGGAACTCACATCCGGTTTTACAATCAGAGACTGAAGACCAGACTGGAGACTCTTCTGAACCTGAGACTGATGACAGTGTTGATGGCAAGGAGACCAGAGAACCTCAGTCAGCTTTAAACTCTCTGAAACATGATTCAGGACTGAAGAAAACATTCAGCTGCTCTGAGTGTGGGAAAAGATTTGGCCTCAAGTCAAATCTGAAGCAACACATGAAAACTCACACAGGAGAAAAACCTTTCAGATGCTCGGTCTGTAAGAAAGCTTTTACACACAGTGGAACTTTACGGTCACACATGAGAACTCACACAGGAGAAAAACCTTTTAGCTGCTCAGTTTGTAAAAAATCTTTTACACAGAGAGGAAATTTACGGTCACACATGGTAGTCCACACAGGAGAAAAGCCTTTTAGCTGCTCTGAGTGTGGTAATACTTTTACTGAAAGGGGACACCTGAAAAAACACGCACGAATCCACACAGGAGAGAAACCTTTTAACTGCTCAGTCTGTAAAAAATCTTTTATACATAAGGAGAATTTACAAAAACACATGAGAACTCACACAGGAGAGAAACCTTTTAGCTGCTCAGTCTGTAAAAAATCTTTTACACTGAAGGATACTTTACAAAAACACATGAGAACTCACACAAGAGAGAAACCATTCAGCTGTTCACTTTGTAAAAAATCTTTTACACAGAGTTGGAGTTTACGGTCACACATGATACTCCACACAGGAGAAAAGCCTTTCAGCTGCAGTGTTTGTAAGAAATCTTTTACGCATAGTGGAAATTTACACAAACACATGATTACTCACACAGGAGAAACACCTTTCAGCTGCTCAGTCTGTAAGAAATCTTTTAAACGGAGAGGAAATTTACGGTCACACATGGTGATCCACACAGGAGAGAAAAGATTCAGCTGCAACGTTTGTAACAAAAGATTTTTGCGGCGTTCTCATGTCAAAACACATAAATGTGTTGGTCCGATGGAAACGGAAGCTGATGGAGAGGACTGTGGAGGACCAGAACCAGCCAGGAACTCACATCCACATCCTCTTTTACAACCAGAGACTGAAGACCAGACTGGAGACTCTTCTGAACCTGAGACTGATGACAGTGCTGATTGGAAGGAGACCAGAGAACCTCAGCCAGCTTTAAACTCTCTGAAACATGATTCAAGATGTAAGAAACCATTCAGCTGATCTGAAGCTGCTCTTAGTACCGACTAAACAGTTGAAATAGTTAGCTGAAATTTATAACTAAACAATTGACAATGTTAGCTTAAAGTACTGTCTAAACAGTAGAACTAGTTAGCTAAAAGTATTGACTAAACGGTAAGATGCTATTGCGGGAAGGTTTTGACTGCCGTTGGTAGATTGGCAGCTCTAACCTGCGTGAGGCCTTCACATGCTCCAGTCCACGCTGATAGCAGTTTAGTCTAAGATGAGCTAATACATTCATTCACAGTACATGCGCACCAGGGAGATGATGGAGCCTGGGAGGTAGTGGCTAGCTAATGTGGGTAAACGTGCTAACATGGTCAACAGTGCGAACACAGCTAGCAGGATTACTCCCTAGTTAGCTACAAGTATTGACTAAACCGTTTTCTGTATTTGATTTTGTTTCCTGCAGATGTGCAGCAGCTGTCGGTGGTTAAAGAAGAGGTTCCCCCTGAGCAGCAGGAGTGTAGCTCCACTGTGGACCAGCAGGAACCAGAGCTCCCCCCACACATTAAAGAGGAACAGGAGGAACTGTGGAGCAGTCAGGAGGGAGAGCAGCTTCAAGGGCTGGAGGAGGCTGATATCACCAAGTTCCCATTCACTCCTGTCCCTGTGAAGAGTGAAGATGATGAAGAGGAAGCTCAGTCCTCACAGCTTCATCAGAGACAAACTCAAGACATGGAAACAGAAGCTGATGGAGAGGACTGTGGAGGACCAGAACCAGCCAGGAACTCACATCCACATCCACTTTTACAACCAGAGACTGAAGACCAGACTGGAGACTCTTCTGAACCTGAGACTGATGACAGGGCTGATTGGAAGGAGACCAGAGAACCTCAGTCAGCTTTAAACTCTCTGAAACATGATTCAAGATGTAAGAAAACGTTCAGCTGCTCTGAGTGTGGAAGAAGATTTGGCCGCAAGTCAAATCTGAAGCAACACATGATAATTCATACAGGAGAAAAACCTTTCAGCTGCTCAATTTGTGATAAAAGATTTGTCTTCAAGTCATCCTTGAAGACACACATGAAAAGTCACACAGGAGAGAAACCTTTTAGCTGCTCTGAGTGTCAGAAGAAATTTAGCCGCAAGTCAAATCTGGAAGATCACATGATAACTCACACAGGAGAGAAACCTTTCAGCTGCTCAGTTTGTGATAAAAGATTTCGCCGCAAGTCATGTCTTAAAAAACACATGTTAACTCATACACAGGAAAAACCTCAGCTCAGTCTGTAAGAAATCTTTGACACGGAAAGAAAATGTATAGAAACGCATAAGAACTAATATGGGAGAGCTGCCCAGTGTGAGTGTTAAAAGATTTATACAGAAGACACAACTGACACGCCACATGGCAGTTCACACAGGAGAGAGAAAATACACATGCAGTGTTTGTGATAAAAGATTTGCCCGTAGTACTCATAAAACATGAATGTGTCAGTTGTCAGTCGTCACAGAGTCAAACTGACGAGAACAGAGAGGCAGAGCCTCCAGCCAGCAGAGAAACTCAACACATAGAAACAGAAGCTGATGGAGAGGACTGTGGAGGACCAGAACCAGCCAGGAACTCACATCCACTTTCACAACCAGAGACTGAAGACCAGACTGGAGACTCTTCTGATCCTGAGACTGATGCCACTTTAAACTTATTGATAGGATTACATCAGCCCTGAATAACAGTAAATACATGGAAGGATTTTTTTTCTTGAGTCATCAAAAGACATACGAAACATATACTTAAGAAATAGCAAACATAATTAAAAGTGTTCTTCTCAAAAAGCAAACATGTTGTTTGAGGTCCCACAGGGGTCAGTCCTACACTTACCTTAGAATCAAGCTGTAAAAAACAAATTGTTTGTCGGACTCTCAAAATTCTGACGGTCCCTGAATGTCCATCCATCCATCCATCCATCCATCGTCGTCCGCTTATCCGTGGTCGGGTTGCGGGGGGAGCAGCTCCAGCAGGGGACCCCAAACTTCCCTTTCCCGAGCCACATTAACCAGCTCTGACTGGGGGATCCCGAGGCGTTCCCAGGCCAGGTTGGAGATGTAATCCCTCCACCTAGTCCTGGGTCTTCCCCGAGGCCTCCTCCCAGCTGGACGTGCCTCCACCTAGTCCTGGGTCTTCCCCGAGGACTCCTCCCAGCTGGACGTGCCTGGAACACCTCCCTAGGGAGGCGCCCAGGGGGCATCCTTACCAGATGCCCGAACCACCTCAACTGGCTCCTTTCGACGTGAAGGAGCAGCGGCTCTACTCCGAGCTCCTCACGGATGACTGAGCTTCTCACCCTCATCATCTCTAAGGGAGACGCCAGCCACCCTCCTGAGGAAACCCATCTCGGCCGCTTGTACCCTGGATCTCGTTCTTTCGGTCATCACCCAGCCTTCATGACCATAGGTGAGGGTAGGAACGAAAACTGACCGGTAGATCGAGAGCTTTGCCTTCTGGCTCAGCTCTCTTTTCGTCACAACGGTGCGATAAACTGAATGTAATACCGCCCCCCCCTCCCGCTGCGCCGATTCTCCGACCAATCTCCCTGAATGTGCCTCGCTGAAATCTGCCTTAAAAAAATCACTGTAAAAAGCTCGTACAAGAAGACTGATAGCCACTGGAGTGCGGATCGGGCCGCATTTTTCTGTCCGAGCGCGACCCGAGCCCGGCACGGTTAAAATCTAATTTTTTTCTCATACTAATGACACGTACGTTTGTTTGTGTGGAAAGCTTTTGTTAAAGCGTAACTCTCGCCAAAATGCATCCTAGGGTCTTTTTGTGAATGTACGTGAGTCAAACTTTAGTTTAAAAGCATATTTAGGACGGAAGCTCCACTTCTAAGATTGACTGTATTCTTGTTTTTGGGTCAAATGTCCTTTTGAATGGGAAAGCTAGGGACACTTTTATGCTAGCCTCAAAATATCTATTTTTAACCACTAAGAAGACTCGACACAACATGAGACTTTGCTCCGAGTATCTCCAGGAGCTCTACACATTAACTCAGCATTGAGAACATTGTTTGTGCACACAGATTTACTAAAAACAAAGTTTTTGAACAACTCACCGTAGCTCTTGTTTCCGGCCACAGCCATATTATCAGTCAAAATGAGTCGATTTCCGAATGCGACGTAACAGGGAGGAGAGTAAAGATTGAAAGCTCCTGAAGGTTAGTTCCTTATAAATGCACAGATGAGTTTTTGTTTTGTCGTTAGTGAAAAAACAATATTGACCTTGTAGTTGAAAAAGGAGCCTCGTATGAGAGCGATATTTCCTCCATATGGAGGCCGTTCATTCACATTCGGAAATCCACTACTTTTGACTGATAATATGGCCGCAGCCGGAAAACAACAAGAGCTACGGTGAGTTGTTCAAAAACTGTTTATTTTTAAATCTGTGTACTATACCATGAATGTTTTCGACATACTATACTATGACTTTTTTATTACTTTATTTCGACATACTATACTATGACTTTTTTATTACTTTATTTTGACATACTATACTATGACTTTTTTATTACTTTATTTTGACATACTATACTATGGCTGTGTCTCAAATCGCCTACTTGCACACTTCACACACTTAGTTTTAAGTATATAGTGTAGATAACGAAAAAGTCAGTGCACTGAAAGTACCCGGATGACCCCCTAAAAAAAGTCAAAAAGTTCAGTGTAGAACGATGGACACTACGCACACTAAACCTGCGCCATCTTGACTACAAAGCGGAAAGGGGAGGGACCAGGGACGTCGACCGGCAGCTGATTGGACGAACGCGTCACGTGCATATTAGCTCTCGCAGATTTTACATCCGAGCTTAATGGCGGCCAGACGGCGGCTCGTTTGGAATACGATCTTGAATTTTACGAAAATAGTTCACCGAAACGTGTTTCTGAAAACATTTTAAGCGAGAAATAGGCCGTCATGCAGTTGCTGAATCTGTCTTCATTTCAGATCAACTAAGGTCAGTTTAGAAGATTTTCATCAGATTTTGAGAGGCGGCGAGCCGAGCCGACCGCTCGTCATTTCCGGTAAGTGCTTTATCATAAGTGTTCCATTTGGGACGATACTACCCATCGACAGTGGGCACTACGGCAGTAAGTGGTCAGTGTACATTAGCGGTGTACTGACCGAAGTAGGCGGTTTGAGACACAGCCGATGACTTTTTTGACATACTATACTATGACTTTTTATTACTTTTTTGATATACTATGACATTTTTGTACTTTTTTGACATAACATACTCTGACTTTTTTCGACATACTATACTATGACTTTTATTACTTTTTTCAATGTACTATACTGACTTTTTTCTACTTTTTCGTCATACTGTACTATGACTTTTTATTACATACTATACTATGACTTTATTTTTTTGACATACTATACTATGACATTTTATTACTTTTTTCAACATACTATACTATTACTTTCTTGTACTTTTTTCGACATACTATACTATGAGTTTCTTGTACTTTTTTCCCACATACTATACTATGATTTTTTGTACTTTTTTGACATACTGTACTATGACTTTAAACCTTAAAGCTGTACTTCCCTACTGTGTTTATGTGACAGCTGTAATTACTGGTTACTTAACGAATGACAGCTATCGGCCACGTGACTCCTGACTCGTGTTTATTTGCATATTGTAAAATGCGTGTTTTGTGTTCAGATGATGGAGTGGGAGTTGTCCGGTCCATCCGTCAGCAGGACAGATCCTCCTCCTCCTCTATATCTGCAGGGTGAAGAGGACTGTTGGACGGAGGTGCGGAACAAGAAGTGAAGATGAAGAGCGTTATGAACTGATGAACTGGGACTCGGTCCTGAAGGACGGGGCTCCGTGTGTGTGAGACGCTGACAAAGCCTGAAGGGAGAAGCTCCATTAAAACTCAGTCTGGTTTCTGTGGTTGTTTTTATATTAAAGCTGCTGTGTCTTGTGGGAAATGAACATTTTTAGACTGTAGATTTATGTTGTATAGACCTTTTCAATGGAATTCCATTGCTAGGCAACAGCCCAACCCCTTGTTAACTTCCTGTCAGTTGATCATTCACATACACTGCAACAGGAAATCAACTTGGGTCCATTTAGACTGTTTGTTTACATCTGTGAAAAGGTGTATAGCGTATGTTGTATAGTATGTATAACCAAAATATCACCATCAACACGAGATTAGCATTTGTTCCTTTGTTTTACTTGATGTACTTTTGACAGAGAAATGTCTCAGACAGCGTTCAGACATCTTTATTTTCACAGAAGAAACAATCACACAAATGTAAAATAATGTAATAATAATGTAAGGCACTATTTATTATGTGAACATTAAAACAGGTGAACAGTCGGAGGCGATTCTCTTTGAGCTACAGCGATCAATACTGTGATCCGAGTCAGTGAGGGGGGGGGGGGGTCGGCTGCTACACTTCAAATCAAAACTCATCAGGGAGGTTTAGGCCTCTTAGAAGTCTCCGATCAATAATCAATGAAGAATAAGGTTTCATAAAGGGAGAGAAGAAAGAGTAAGTTCAATATCAACTCAGCCAAAAGTCAAAAGGAAATTCAGCAGAATCAGAAAAACAGAAAATCACAAACAGTTTAAAGAGCAGAAATAAACATAAACCTGCAGAAACTCAGTAAATGTCAAAGAGAAGAGCTTAAATCAACCAATCAATCAATCAATGGATCCATAATATCAGACTGTGACATGACATCAACAGAGAGATTTCTAACTATCCTAAACACAACGTGTGTGTGTGTGATCAGCTGCCGTCGCGCTGCATTCAGGCTACAGCTCCAACATGGTCGACAGGAAGTTGCTGGACTGCGCCGCCTGGTCCGGCGGCCGCTCGTACTTCTCCAACAGAACCTCAAACAGAGTCCACGACGTCCGGCTGGACATGTGACGCAGCTAACCTGAGACAGACTAGACACACAGAGGGAAGACAGAAGGTCATACAACGTTTTTTAAAAAGTCATAGTATAGTATGTCGAAAAAAGTTAAAAAAAATAGTCATAGTATGTCGAAAAAAGTACAAAAAAGTCATAGTATAGTATGTCGAAAAAAGTTAAAAAAAATAGTCATAGTATAGTATGTCGAAAAAAGTTTAAAAAAGTCATAGTATAGTATGTTGAAAAAAAGTAAAAAAATACTCATAGTATAGTATGTCGATAAAAGTAAAAAAAAGTCATAGTATAGTATGTTGAAAAAAGTAAAAAAGTCATAGTATAGTATGTCGAAAAACTAAAAAAAACTCATAGTATAGTATGTCGATAAAAGTAAAAAAATAGTCATAGTATAGTATGTTGAAAAAAAGTCATAGTATAGTATTTCGAAAAAAGTAAAAAAATACTCATAGTATAGTATGTCGATAAAAGTAAAAAAAAGTCATAGTATAGTATGTTGAAAAAAGTAAAAAAGTCATAGTATAGTATGTCGAAAAAGTAAAAAAAACTCATAGTATAGTATGTCAAAAAAAGTTTAAAAAAATAGTCATAGTATAGTATGTCGAAAAAAGTAAAAAAGTCATAATATAGTATGTCGAAAAAGTAAAAAAAAACTCATAGTATAGTATGTCAAAAAACGTTTAAAAAATAGTCATAGTATAGTATGTTGAAAAAAAGTCATAGTATAGTATTTCGAAAAAAGTAAAAAAATACTCATAGTATAGTATGTCGAAAAAAGTAAAAAAGTCATAGTATAGTATGTCGAAAAAAGTAAAAAATACTCATAGTATAGTATGTCAAAAAAAGTAAAAAAATACTCATAGTATAGTATGTCGAAAAAAGTAAAAAAGTCATAGTATAGTATGTCGAAAAAAGTAAAATAATACTTATAGTATAGTATGTCGAAAAAAGTAAAAAAATACTCATAGTATAGTATGTCAAAAAAAGTAAAAAAATACTTATAGTATAGTATGTCGAAAAAAGTAAAAAAGTCATAGTATAGTATGTCGAAAAAAGTTTAAAAAAATAGTCATAGTATAGTATGTCGAAAAATAAAAAAAAAGTCATAGTATAGTATGTTGAAAAAGTACAAAATACACACACACACAGACAGACAGACAGACACGCGCACACACACACATACACACACACACACACACACACGTCCCAAGTCAGTTGAAATAAACCTTGTGTTGAATTTGTTATGAATCTACTTTGATGTGCTTTCCCGTAACCAGGGCCCGAAATCAGCACCATCTACAGCCAAATGCTGGTAAAATATACACCAGCCAAAAAACAATGGTGATCTATTGGTGATCTATTGGTGATCTATTGGTGATCTAATGGGTGGCTGGTACAATTTGAACATTCACTAGACATTTGGCTGGTGGACAAATAAGTTAATTTTGGACCCTGCCTGTGACTTGTAATTTTACATGTTAAAAAAAAGTCTAAATTAATATTTATACGCAATAATCATTATCGATATCGCAATATCACATTTTGCCAATATCATGCAACCCTACATATGACACATAAAGAACAGAGACACACCCTCACCCTCTAAGCCTCAGTGGTTACAATACTGTGCTGTTGTGTCCCAAGGTGAACATCACTACTATGTAACAATCACTTGTACAGTCCTAAGAGAATACCTATTAAATAAAAACCTTTGTTTATCTAGAAAACAGCCCCGAAATCACCATCACCAAACCCACCAGACTCCATGTAAATAATCAGGACTTTTAGCGTGTATAGAGCCAGACTCCATGTAAATAATCAGGACTTTTAGTGTGTATAGAGCCAGACTCCATGTAAATAATCACTACTTTTAGTGTGTATAGAGCCAGACTCCATGTAAATAATCAGGACTTTTAGCGTGTATAGAGCCAGACTCCATGTAAATAATCAGGACTTTTAGTGTGTATAGAGCCAGACTCCATGTAAATAATCAGGACTTTTAGCGTGTATAGAGCCAGACTCCATGTAAATAATCAGGACTTTTAGTGTGTATAGAGCCAGACTCCATGTAAATAATCAGGACTTTTAGCGTGTATAGAGCCAGACTCCATGTAAATAATCAGGACTTTTAGCGTGTATAGAGCCAGACTCCATGTAAATAATCAGGACTTTTAGCGTGTATAGAGCCAGACTCCATGTAAATAATCACTACTTTTAGCGTGTATAGAGCCAGACTCCACGTAAATAATCAGGACTTTTAGCGTGTATAGAGCCAGACTCCATGTAAATAATCACTACTTTTAGCGTGTATAGAGCCAGCATATCTCCACATGTAAATGGGTGAATTAAGGGTTTATTTCAACCAGACCAGAGTGGTGATTGTTGGAACAGTGGAAAGATGAACCAAGACGGCTTTTGGTAGTTTTATTGTGTTTCTGTCCACTCTGAATGAAGTGTGTTTTCCGATGATAAAAGTCCTGATTATTTACATGGAGTCTGGTGGGTTTGGCGAAGGCCTGTTAAAGAGCGAAGATTCCAATAGATCTTATGAACAAATGCTTATTTCCATCCGTCCTGTCGTCATATGGTTGCTGAGAGAAGAGACCACAGGAAGGAGAGAAAGATCAACTGAAGGTTTAATGACCAAACCTGCTCTGTGTAGCCGGAGCTGAGGGTTGAAAACAGCGTCCAGTAGCTCCCGTTGTCGCTCGTTCTCCTCTTTTGAACGACAAAGTTCCTCCTCGTACTCTGCTATCGTTCTTTCAAACAGCCCAAATATCTCTTCAGCAGCCGCAGTTAGTCGCTGCTTCACCAACGCTCTCAGCATCTGTACTTTACACATTTTACCTGTTTCTCAACACGACGAAGACGCTCTGCTAACACTCCTTTCTGCTAGACGCCATCTTGTTCAAAGGGTGAAGTTAGCCGCAGTGAAGACCACAGCTTCCGGTGCAGATTAGTTGCTCAGCTTCAAAATAAAAGTCCGGAAGTGTTCCAGACTTCCTCTGAAAAACATGCAGGAATATAAAATTATTAAAACACACTTTTGAAGAAAGACAAATACTTCATGAAATGTTCTGAGCTCTGAGAAAACAATGAACCAAATTAAAGATGATTGTAGTTTGTTTCGCTTGCCTTTTAATGTGTAAAACAGAAGATACAAGTTTTGTTCTCGCAGTGTAATATCATCTGATTTTGTTGTTTGTCTAAAGGTGAACATTAACTTCACCTTCATAAAGCAGAAAACTATGGAAGCTTATTGCATTCACCATAGAACATTTTTTTTAGACACCTTATCTCGTAATTTTGAGAAAAGATCTCGTAATTACACAGGGGTATCACACTTCTCAGCCTCCCTGGTAAAGTCTACTCCAAGGTGCTGGAAAGGAGGGTTCGGCCGATAGTCGAACCTCAGGTTGAAGAGGAACAATGCGGATTCCGTCCTGGGCATGGAACAACGGATCAGATCTTTACTCTCACAAGGATCCTGGGAGTATGCCCATCCAGTCTACATGTGTTTTGTGGATCTGGAGAAGGCATATGACCGGGTCCCCCGGGAGATACTGTGGGAGGTGCTGCGGGAGTATGGGGTGAGGGGGTCCCTTCTCAGGGCCATCCAATCTCTGTATGACCAAAGCGAGAGCTGTGTCCGGGTTCTCGGCAGTAAATCGGACACGTTCCAGGTGAGGGTTGGCCTCCGCCAGGGCTGCGCTTTGTCACCAATCCTGTTCGTAGTATTTATGGACAGGATATCGAGGCGTAGTCGTGGTGGGGAGGGGTTGCAGTTCGGTGGGCTGGGGATCTCATCGCTGCTCTTTGCAGATGATGTGGTCCTGATGGCATCATCGGCCTGTGACCTTCAGCACTCACTGGATCGGTTTGCAGCCGAGTGTGAAGCGGCTGGGATGAGGATCAGCACCTCTAAATCTGAGGCCATGGTTCTCAGCAGGAAACCGATGGAGTGCCTTCTCCAGGTAGGGAATGAGTCCTTACCCCAAGTGAAGGAGTTTAAGTACCTTGGGGTCTTGTTCGCGAATGAGGGGACAATGGAGCGGGAGATTGGTCGGAGAATCGGCGCAGCGGGGGCGGTATTACATTCAGTTTATCGCACCGTTGTGACGAAAAGAGAGCTGAGCCAGAAGGCAAAGCTCTCGATCTACCGGTCAGTTTTCGTTCCTACCCTCACCTATGGTCATGAAGGCTGGAGGTCATGACCGAAAGAACGAGATCCAGGGTACAAGCGGCCGAAATGGGTTTCCTCAGGAGGGTGGCTGGCGTCTCCCTTAGAGATAGGGTGAGAAGCTCAGTCATCCGTGAGGAGCTCGGAGTAGAGCCGCTGCTCCTTCACGTCGAAAGGAGCCAGTTGAGGTGGTTCGGGCATTTGGTAAGGATGCCCCCTGGGCGCCTCCCTAGGGAGGTGTTCCAGGCACGTCCAGCTGGGAGGAGACCTCGGGGAAGACCCAGGACTAGGTGGAGGCACGTCCAGCTGGGAGGAGGCCTTGGGGAAGACCCAGGACTAGGTGGAGGCACGTCCAGCTGGGAGGAGGCCTCGGGGAAGACCCAGGACTAGGTGGAGGGATTACGTCTCCAACCTGGCCTGGGAACGCCTCGTGATCCCCCAGTCAGAGCTGGTTAATGTGGCTCGGGAAAGGGAAGTTTGGGGTCCCCTGTTGGAGCTGCTCCCCCCGCGACCCGACCACGGATAAGCGGACGACGATGGATGGATGGATCTCGTAATTACGAGATCTCGTAATTACGAGATCTTTTCTCAAAATTCCGAGATCTTTTCTCAAAATTATGAGATCTTTTGTCATAATTACGAGACCAGGATCTCGTAATTATGTATCTATATAATGTGTAATGTTTTGTCTAGAAGGCAGAAATACTGTTTGAGTTGTGCTGCGTGTACCTCTTGAAATTGTGTTCCTCTATTTTGCAAAATGTAATAAATTCTCAAAGTCCAGACTTTGGTTTAATTCTAAAACAGTCTTTATTCATTTTCCTTCTTATCATTGATATTAGTAAACCCTGCTGCTACAAGAAAAACTTCCACCACAGTACGTTTTCCTACCACACAGTATAATGTCTTCTATCTAGATGTTGATACATGAAGATTTTTGTTTGATACTTGAGAAGTCTTGCTTGGACTTAAAGGCACAAACATTATTCCATGTCATCAGTCTCAGGTTCAGAAGAGTCTCCAGTCCGGTCTTCAGTCTCTGGTTGTAAAAGTGGATGTGAGTTCCTGGCTGGTTCTGGTCCTCCACAGTCCTCTCCATCAGTTTCTGTTTCCATATGACCAACACATTTATGTCTTTTGACATCAGAACGCCAGACAAATCTTTTGTTACAAACACTGCAGCTGAATCTTTTCTCTCCTGTGTGGACCACCATGTGTCTCTGTAAACTTCCTCTCTCTGTAAAAGATTTTTTACAGACTGAGCAGCCGAAAGGTTTTTCTCCTGTGTGAGTTATCATGTGTTTCTTCAGGGTTCCACTATCACTGAAAGCTTTAACACATTCAGAGCAGCTGAAAGGCTTTTCTCCTGTGTGAGTCCTCATGTGTCTTTGTAAACTTCCATTCTGTGTATAATATTTCTTACAGACTGAGCAGCTGAAAGGTTTTTCTCCTGTGTGGATTCTCATGTGTTTCTGTAAATCTCCTCTCTGTGTAAAACCTTTCTTACAGACTGAGCAACTGAAAAGTCTCTCTCCTGTGTGAGTCATCATGTGTTGCTTCAGATGTGACTTGAAGCTAAATCTTTTCCCACACTCAGAGCAGCTGAATCGTTTCTTATATCTTGACTCATGTTTCAGAGAGTTTAAAGCTGACTGAGGTTCTCTGGTCTCCTTCCAATCAGCACTGTCACCAGTCTCAGGTTCAGAAGAGACTCCAGTCTGGTCTTCAGTCTCTGGTTGTAAAAGTGGATGTGAGTTCCTGGCTGGTTCTGGTCCTCCACAGTCCTCTCCATCAGCTTCTGTTTCCATGTGTTGAGTCTGTCTCTGATGAAGCTGTGAGGACTGAGCTTCCTCTTCATCATCTTCACTCTTCACAGGGACAGGAGTGAATGGGAACTTGGTGATATCAGCCTCCTCCAGCCCTTGAAGCTGCTCTCCCTCCTGACTGCTCCACAGTTCCTCCTGTTCCTCTTTAATGTGTGGGGGGTGCTCTGGCTCCTGCTGGTCCACAGTGGAGCTACACTCCTGCTGCTCAGGGGGAACCTCTTCTTTAACCACCAACAGCTGCTCAACATCTGCAGGAAACACATACAGAGAAATGTTGTGGAACTGTATCTTATCACCTGGATTGTGATTGTCAGTTACTTAGGTTACATCTACACTACTAGTCTTCCTTTTCAGCCTTGGAAAACTGTTGGAAAGGCTGTTGACTGACATATTAAGGCCCTCTTGTGGTGAAATAATGCAACTGTGCTGTTGAAAAAGTCCACACTGGAGCTACATCTCTGATACAGCCTAGATAATATCTCTGATACAGCCTAGATAATATCTCTGATACAGGTAGATAATATCTCTGATACAGCCTAGATAATATCTCTGATGCTGCCCAGATAACATCTCTGATGCCGCCTAGATAACATCTCTGATACAGCCCAGATAATATCTCTGATGCTGCCCAGATAATATCTCTGATGCTGCCTAGATAATATCTCTGATGCTGCCTAGATAATATCTCTGATGCTGCCCAGATAATATCTCTGATGCTACCCAGATAATATCTCTGATGCTGCCCAGATAATATCTCTGATGCTGCCTAGATAATATCTCTGATGCTGCCTAGATAATATCTCTGATGCTGCCTAGATAATATCTCTGATGCCAGACGGTGCTGGAGTTTATGCTTTGTTTGCTTTTTAAATTATTTTTTTCCTATCTCCTGTGGAGGACTGTCTTGACATGCAAGACCAGTGTTGAAAGGAACCCTACTCCTAAAAAATAAATAAACCAGGTTCTATTGAACTTTTATGCTTTTGATTTATGCAGAATTTTCTCCTTTATTTCCCGTAAAAACCCTGTTAACGTTGTTCCTACCTTCCTCTTCATCATCTTCACTCTTCACAGGGACAGGAGTGAATGGGAACTTGGTGATATCAGCCTCCTCCAGCCCTTGAAGCTGCTCTCCCTCCTGTCTGCTCCACAGTTCCTCCTGTTCCTCTTTAATGTGTGGGGGGGGCTCTGGCTCCTGCTGGTCCACAGTGGAGCTACACTCCTGCTGGTCCACAGTGGAGCTACACTCCTGCAGCTCAGGGGGAACCTCTTCTTTAACCACCAACAGCTGCTGCACATCTGCAGGAAAAAGGGAAACACACATTGAGGAAAAGCAGGACTACATGCTTCTGCATACTAACTTCCTGAGTGTGAGTGTTCCCTGTAAAGACCATGGATGTATTAGGAGAACTGGATATAGCGTTCGACGCGAAGAGCCGTTCATTCTAGCTTCTGCTAAAGATAGCTAGCCCAGTTTGGGAACAGAGACGTTTATAACATTGCATCCAGGTTACAGGCTTTACAGTATACAGCATTTGGATGTATCATTAGATAATACACAAGATGAATTACAGCCATTATATCCATTTTTACAGCTATAGGATCTCAGGAGAACTGTCATGAGCCTGCCTGTCATGGGCGCAGTCCCGTGGGTCTGCTCGCGTTCTATATGTGCGTTAAATGATTCTGGATTTGGCTATTAGTGCAATTTAAAAAGTGATGGTTTGAACAAGGACCATTTAAGTGTTCAGACTGTTAAGTTGATGTACCCCCAAAAGAATTATCCGCTGACATATAGACATTTTTTTTGCCATGTAAAGTCTATGCAAAATGTCTTTCTGGGCCAGCTGGTGCAATTCCACCGTTGGCCGCTAAGCGCATGGTTGCTTCAAGACATGGCACTGTTCCTGGGGGCATGGTGAAGACTGACAATCACACTTAAGGCTTTATTCTTATTTCATTGTTTGGTATATAACTGGATTGAATCCTACCTAAAGAACAGAGATTACTTTGTGTCTATAGATAAACATCTGAGCAGACAAATATCAAATGCGGAGTTCTCCAAGGCTCCATTCTGGGGCCTCTTCTGTTTAACATATACATGCTTCCACTGGCTCAGATTATGGACAATAACAAAAAAACAATTATGAAGACACACATTTACATAACCACATCACCAGGGGACTGTGGTTCAATACACTGAGGAAGTGTATTGAACAAATCAACAATTAGCCCCCAGGGTTCAATGTTAAGTTTGAGAAACCCGTCAAAGGCGTCAAAAACGTGAAAAAGAAAACATCAGGGGGGGTCAATGGAGAGGGCTAAGGAGGTGCAGTTGGTTGTTGGATGTCAGACTAGGAGCAGGTGAGGGGTGTGAATGTGGCCGTATCCATCCTGCAGTAAAACACTGCACTTTTGAATTCTGGGACAAACCAAAGACCAATCGATTGGTAGATGTCACGATTTCACCAGGCTTGAACCCAGAAGCAGACCAGGACGAGGTAAGTTGAGTTAAAGGTATTTCTTTTGGAAATCAGAATGTGGATGCAGGTGAGTCCAGATGACGGGGCAGAGAGTCGGGAGTAAGTTGGCAGGAGTTTGTCCGAGTGAATGTGGAAGCAGGTGAATCCAGATGGCGAGGCAGAGAGTGGGAAGTTGGTGGGCAGGAGCTAATAAGCTAATCCGAGGTGGTTTGGAGAAACAGAACAGCCAGGCAGAGGTGCAGTGAACTTCCCGGATGATGACTGGAGACTGAGGAAAACGGAGACGGATTAACAACAGGCAAAAATCACTTACCAGTAAGCAAACTTTCAAGGACAGGTTTACACTGATACGCAGGTACAACATACTGTGATGGCTAACGATCCGGCAAGGAATGGATGTCAGGTCACAGCTTTTAAGGTGAAGAGGTGGTGATCAGGACCGGGTGTGCAGATTGCAGATAAGACACTAGTGTGGGTAGTTGCAGACTCACCCGCCTTGCCACGTTGCCAGGCAACCAGACAGGGTGCGTTCAGGAAACCCAGGAAAACACAGACTGCAAGGCGGAATACAGGAAACTCAGGCAGAACACAGGCTCAAGAGGCGGGATTCATGACATTAGAAGATTTGGGAGAATTTCAGTTGACTGATATTTTTTTTGGTTGAATACAACCCTTATGTACACAGTACTTTAATGTTTATGTCTGTCTTCGTTCAACTTCGTTGTCGTTAAACAGAGTCAGATTCATTGTACGTGTTTAGACACTTGAAAATTAAATAGACACAAAACAATTATTAAATCATTTTCTAACCGCAATTGTTTTTTTTAGGTAATAGCGATTTTGTTTTTGCTTTACAATACAATAAAAGCAATTCCTTCTCACTCACTGCGAGAATGTCACCCGAGCTGCTTAAGGAGGCTCTCCTCCCAGTGAGCTTTAACACAGTTTATGGCTCCACTGATGCGTATTGTCACTGGACAACTAACAACAATCGCCATTTTTGTTGTGTACCCATCAAATGACCACGGCAAACAGTCCTGTGGCCTTTCTATCCATTTTATTTCTAAGCGAGGACACCATGAAGACTCCAGAGACTGTTTATATTCACTCCATGCTGATTTATTTTTCACATTTTAACAAACAAACCGAGCTGCCTCGGACACATCAACTGACCACCGGTGATAGTCAGTCGAATAGACAACTGAATCTAAGTTTCACATGACTCTCTTCTTATACAGCGTTTTGGACGGTGCCAGTTGGACACATTCACGCCCACAGTTACCTCATGTTGGTTACATCTTTAGATGGACCTGAACTGGTGATATTTTTACTTCTAACAGTCCTCTCATCTTCCATTTCTTAAAGATCCCATATTATGCTAATTCCCAGGTTCATAATTGTATTTTAAGGTAAAAATTAGAACATGAACCCAACATGTGTATTGAATAAACTCCCATATTGATACATGATTAATAGTGAATCTTGCTAAATGTTATGTTACTTAGAAAGAAGTAAATTTATGTGTGGGCCCTATAAAATATTGGGTGGTTACATTTGTCTGATTTCTTGATTGTAATTGATTATATGACAGACATTACAAGACAAAACAACATCAATATTAATAACACTAAAATATTTAAAATAAGAGTGTACTTTTTCCTACCACACAATATAATGTTTTTTATCTAGATCAGGGGTGTCAAACTCAATTTCACTAAGGGCCACACTGGAAATGACGATCACAATAAGGGCCAGACATGTTGAGTTCATTGACATGCTTAGATTTAACAAAAGAAGTCAATTAACTTTGTATTATTGCATGTCTCATATAGCTTTCTCCCATACAGTTTGGTCGTCATAAAACCCTAAAAAAGTCAGCAAAAACGTTTCTTAGCCATCGTAAAATTTAGCAAGTCATGAAAAACAAACGTTACATTTTTAAAAGCAGCTACCACCCAGCCGACTCACAACAACCTGTTTCACAGCCTGAATATTTAAAAAACTCTCTGCTTCTGTGGGGAATTCTGTCTCAAAGTCTGCAAATCTGTCAAATTCTGCACGGCAGTGTCGCATAATTACAGTATGAAAAACAGTTTTTGGTGTGGGCCAAAATTAGCTGTGAACCTAAATTGAAATGCGGGCCGGATCAAAATGTGCAAGGGGCCGGATTTGGCCCCCGGGCCTTGAGTTTGACACATGTGATCTAGATGCTGATACATAAAGATTTTTGTTTGATACTTGAGAAGTTGGACTTGAAGGCACAAACGTTACTCCATGTCACCAGTCTCAGGTTCAGAAGAGTCTCCAGTCTGGTCTTCAGTCTCTGGTTGTAAAAGTGGATGTGAGTTCCTGGCTGGTTCTGGTCCTCCACAGTCCTCTCCATCAGCTTCTGTTTCCATCGGACCTTCGCATTTATGTCTTCTTATTTATGTCTTTCTTCTTTCTCCTGTGTGGACTATGGTCTTATGTGACCGTAAAGTTCCGCTATGTCTAAAAGATTTCTTACAGACTGAGCAGCTGAAAGGTTTTTTCTCCAGAATGAGTTCTCATGTGTTTCTTCAGGTTTCCACTGTCAGAGAAAGCTTTAGCACACACAGAGCAGCTAAACGGTTTTTGTCCTGTGTGGATTCTCATGTGTCTCTTCAGATTTCCTTTTTGACCAAATCTTGTCCCACACTCCGAGCAGCTAAAAGGTTTCTCTCCTGTGTGGCTTATCATGTGTTTCTGTAAATCTACACTCTGTGTAAAATATTTATTACAAACTAGGCAGTTAAAAGGTTTTTCACCTGTGTGAGTCATCATGTGTTTCTTCAGGTTTCCACTATCAGAAAAAGCTTTACCACACTCAGAGCAGCTAAAAGGTTTCTCTCCTGTGTGAGTTGTCATGTGTCTATTCAGATTTCCTTTTTGGCCAAATCTTGTCCCGCACACAGAGCAGCTGAATGATTTCTTACATCTTGAATCATGTTTCAGAGAGTTTAAAGCTGACTGAGGTTTTCTGGTCTCCTTCCAATCAGCACTGTCATCAGCCTCAGGTTCAGAAGAGTCTCCAGTCTGGTCTTCAGTCTCTGGTTGTAAAAGTGGGTGTGGAAGTGAGTTCCTGGCTGGTTCTGGTCCTCCACAGTCCTCTCCATCAGCTCCTGTTTCCGTGTGTTGAGTTTGTCTCTGATGAAGCTGTGAGGACTGAGCTTCCTCTTCATCATCTTCACTCTTCACAGAGACAGGAGTGAATGGGAACTTGGTGATATCAACCTCCTCCAGCCCTTGAAGCTGCTCTCCCTCCTGACTGCTCCACAGTTCCTCCTGTTCCTCTTTAATGTGTGGGAGGGGCTCTGGCTCCTGCTGGTCCATAGTGGAGCTACAGTCCTGCTGCTCAGGGGGAACCTCTTCTTTAACTACCAACAGCTGCTGAACATCTGCAGGAAACACAAATTGAGGAAAACTGGGACGTCAGACAAAACCAACACAACTGCACCATTCAACAACTTGCCTCCGTTCAGTAACAATCCCAACCCCTGACATTTTCATAACTCACAATGTAACTGGCAGTGTTGAGAACAAGATTTAAACTTAGAAGAAGGTCTGGAGGTCATCGAAAGCAGACTGTAACCTGGAGAATGCCTGGCTGGTGTGTTGTGAACAGAATGATATCATCTGCAGAAAAATGAGCATTACAACACTGAGCCAATATATGATTTCAGGGATCTAAAATTGAACCGTTACGATCAATCAACCATCAACGTCAGGTTGCATCGCCTTGGCTGGCAGCTTCATGGTGTTTGTGTCTTTCAAAGAGAACTTAAGTCTTTTTGTGACTGGGATTTCATGAAGGGATGCAGAGATTCTGGTCTGTTTTCTCCACAAGTGGGCTCTGCAAAGCTCAAGAAAAAAAGTAGGCCAATCAGGTGGAATGCATCAGGTTTTTTTAATCCACACTCCCTAAATTCAAGATTCAAGATTCAAAATCCTTTATTAATCCCACAATGGGGACATTCACACTGTTGCAGCAGCAAGGGATAAAAGGTAAAATACACATGTTAACACACAATAATATAATTAAAGACAGTAAATATTAAACAGTAAAATGTATTTACAGTAATTGCACAGTCACATGTTTTATTGCACGTTTTATCAGTCCTGGTGTGTGTGTTTTGTCCATGCGGTCTACTAGGACCAGTGCTTATTGTAGAGTCTGACAGGTGGGTGGCAGTTTCCTGTGTGATAGGTGACATCTGCAGTGTAGAGTGGTGCAGTGGTGAACAAGAACGGGGCCAGGACTGTTCCTTGTGGGGCCCCCTGTACTGCAGACCACTTTGTCAGACACACAGCCCTATGTCCTTACAAACTGAGGTCGGTTGGTGAGGTAGTCCAATATCCATCCAGTGAGATGGAGGTCCACACCCGTCCGCTCCATCTTTTCCCTCAGAAGCGTTGGCTGGATGGTGTTGAAAGCACTGGAGAAATCATAGAACATGATTCTCACAGTGCTTCCAGCCTTTTCCAGGTGGGAGAGAGATTTGTGGAGAAAGTATATTCAATTCAATTTTAATTATAGTATCAAATGATAGTAAGAGTTATCACAAGCCTCATCAGACCATCTCTTCACAGTGCGTTGGATTCCCTACTCCTGCTGACATGAAGATGGAGGTGCTGAGGGCTCACCATATAGAACCAGAGCGCAGTACAGTTGGGTACCTGCACATTGATCTGCAAGAAGCTACGGTACACAGACCGTGAGCAGATCTGAAGGCAGCCAGAGCCTCTCAGCTCGAGGTGAATGACAGAGAAGTTTTTTAAATTTATTCAAACCTCGTTTTGTTTAAGACAAAATAATGAAACACCACTTTAGGACAATTTTGACAGCCCTAATATAAACCAATGTAACCTTATCACACTCTTGCCGACAGGGATGCCCTGAAAATTATCTATCGCCCATGTTACTTTTAATAATAAGGGTTAATAATCAGTGAGGGCTGTTAATTATACGCCCCTACCCTGTCTGCCAGTTTGTGAGAGGGGTTTCTAAGCGAGTGATTCTTTTGTATCTTTGCTCATTCTTCCAGACCTTGTGCTGTGCTGTATTGAACCTTTCTTGCAGAGAAAAAAAACTCTTAAAAGACTTTGTTGACCAAAGCTTTTTTTTTCAGATCTACCCTAACTTCTACCACAGTCCATAAGAAAGCAAATGTCCAACAAGATAATAGCTAAGCTACATAACTAATTGTGTAGGTATATTTATTGCAACACTAACATGTCTTTTAAAAGATCTATATATACCTACATATTAAAAAATAAACAAATGTTAATAAACTAATATCCTATATCGTGATGTTTAATATAAAGACCGTAATATACCTCTCTCTCTCTCTTATTAAACACGCTGTTGTCAAATGGAAGGATAGCAATGTTATACGTTTTTTGTACTGCATGTGCAGAACGTACCTAGTACTTGGCCGTCGGCTGTAGTCTCTGCAGTATGTTAGAAATGCTATTTTTTGGCCAAGACGACTGGCGACACGTGTCGACCACAGTCGGCCGTTTGGGGTGGGAAAACAACAAAGGCATAATGCTGACAACTCTCAAAGATAACACATCAGAGAGTGGACTTTTAATTCATAATTTTAAACATGGTCAATATTTTGGACATTTGCCTTGAGATCATTATCAGATTGATTTAGTCCTGACTCTGTTATTTGTTGGAAACCGATAGTGTACTTTAGCATACCCACACAGTTTGGACAAAGCATTCTTTGTTCGTATGATACCACATTGTTAAGCGACCGCCAGCTGGTTCCATGAGTACCGGGAGGTGACAGTCCTCTTAGAGGCCATTTAAGGTTATTCGACAAAAGGTGAGCTTCATGCAGCGAAGAGAGTTAAGTTTAGACACCAATACAACTTGTTAAAAATGACAGATTAGTTGACTAATCCACTCAGAGGGGGCAGCCCTGGACTTCTGCAGAGTGTTTCCCCCTTCCCCTAAAAACACGTTAAATAAACATGTCCATGTTGTTCCTACCTTTCTCTTCATCATCTTCACTCTTCACAAAATAAGGAGTGAATGGGAACTTGGTGATATCAGCCTCCTCCATCCCTTGAAGCTGCTCTCCCTCCTGACTGCTCCACAGTTCCTCCTGTACCTCTTTAATGTGTGGAGGGGGCTCTGGCTCCTGCTGGTCCACACTGGAGCTACACTCCTGCTGCTCAGGGGGAACCTCTTCTTTAACCACCAACAGCTGCTGAACATCTGCAGGAAACAGGGAAAAACACATTGAGGAAAACCAGGACTACATGATTCTGCATACTAAATTCCAAAGTGCTCAAGCTGTAAAGACCATGGATGTATTAAGAGAACTGGATACAGTGTTTGACGCAAAGCCCCGTTCAGTCTAGCTACCACTGAAGGTAGCTGGCCCTGGCAGTTTGGGAACAGAGACGTTTATAACATTGCATCCAGGTTACAAGCTTTACAGCATACAGCGCTCGGATGTATCATTAGATAATACTAGGGCTGGGCAAGTTAAAGCGTTAACTCTCGCCAAAATGCATCCGATGTTTTTTTTTGTGAATGTACGCGAGTCAAACTTTAGTCTAAAAGCATATTTAGGATGGAATCGTCACTTTTAAGATTCACCGTATTCTTGTTTTTCGGTCAAATGGCCTTTTGAATGGGAGAGTTAGGGGCATTCTCATGCTAGCCTCAAAGTAGCTATTTTCGAAATACTAAGAAGGCTTGACACAACATGAAACTTTGCTCCAACTATCACAGGGGCTCTACACCTTAACGCAAGTATTGACAACATTATTTGTGTATACAGATTTGCTAAAAAGAAAGTTTCTATATGTGCGTTAAATAATTCTGGATTTGGCTATTAGTGCAATTTAAAACATGATGGTTTGAACAAGGACCATTTAAGTGTTCAGACTTTTGAGTTGATGTACCTCCAAAAGAATTATCCGCTGACATAAAGACAGGTTTTTTGCCATGTAAAGTCTATGGGAAATATCTTTCTGGGCCAGCTGCAATTCCACCATTGGCCGCTAAGCCCATGGTTGCTTCAAGACAAGACATGGGGGCTTGGTAAAGACAGACAATTGGGCTTATCTGTATTTCATCTTATCTGTTTGGTATATAACTGGTTTGAATCCTACTTAAAGAACAGGGACTACTTTGTGTCTATAGATAAACATCTGAGCGGACAAATATGAAATGCGGAGTTCTCCAAGGCTCCATTCTGGGGCCTCTTCTGTTTAACATCTACATGCTTCCACTGGCTCAGATTACGGACAACAACAAAAAAGTTACATCACCAGGGGACTATGGTTCAATGCAAACACTGAGGAAGTGCATTGAACAAATCAACGATTAGCCCCAAGGGTTCAACATAAAGGTTCCCCCCCCCCCTTGTCTTGTTGGTCAAGTGAAAACTTTTTACTTGACCCCACACAAAAACATTTCAAAAGAAGTTTGAAAAAAACCTCAAAAGTATCAAAAATGTAAAAAAAAAAACCATCAGGGGGGTCAGTGGAGAGGGCTGAGGAATTGCAGTTGGTTATGGGATGTCAGGGTACGAGCGGGTGAGGGGTGTGAATGTGGGCTAATTCATCCTGCAGTAAAACACTGCACTTTCGAATTCTGGGACAAACCAAAGACCAATCGATTGGTAGAAGATTTGGGAGAATTTCAGTTGACTGATATTTTCTTTGGTTGAATACAGCCCTTATGTACACAGTACTTCAATATTTATGTCGGTCTTTGTTCAACTTTGTTGTCCTTAAACAGTCAGATTCATTGTACGCGTTTAGATACTTGACCATTGAATAGACCCAAAACAATTATTGTCCAATGGCAATTTGTTTTTTTAGGTAATCACGTTTTTTTTGTTTTACTGCAATTAAAGCAATTTCTCCTCCTTCCCTCCGACAATGTCACCCGAGCTGCGTAAGGAGGCTCTCCTCCCAGCGAGCTTCGACACAGTTTACGGCCCCACTGATGCGTATTGTCACTGGACAAATAACAACTATCGCCATGTTGTTGTGTACCCATCAAATGACCACGGCAAACAGTCCTATGGCCTTTCTATCCATTTTATTTCCAAGCGAGGACACCATGAAAACTCCAGAGACTGTTGATATTCACTCCATGCCGATTTATTTGTTACATTTTAACAAACCGAGCTGCCTCAGACACATCAACACATCAACTGACCACCGGTCAGTCGAATAGACAACTGAATCTAAGTTTTATATGACTCTCTTCTAATACAGCGTTTTGGGGCAGTGTCAGTTGGACACATTCACGCCCACAGGTACCTCATGTTCGTTACATCTTTAGATTGACCTGAACTGGTGATATTTTTACTTCTAACAGTCCTCTCATCTTCCTTTTCTTTTTTTAAAATGTATTTTGTGAAAGCATACGATTTAACATACATTTCACCTGTACATTCTGAGAATCGTTTTTGTAACTAATTAAAAAAATCTAATAAACAGTCAACTTAAAGTGGTACATTAAAACAAGGCAAAGCAAAACAAGACGGGTAACAATACAAAAACGATGGCAAGAACACCATCTTCCTTTTCTTAAATACACCTATGTCATTGTGACCCAGACAATAACTACTAACGTACATGCTAGTCAACAGATGGTTTACCTCAAATTATTACTGGAGGGTACTCAGCATGTCCTGGTGTACCACACCGGCAGGCCCGTATTAAGACAGTGTGGTGCCCCTGGGCACTAAACCTTAAAGCCCCCGTCCACCACCCCCTTTACCCGTGCTGTCCTGTCAAAAATATCAGACACAATCAAGGGGATTTCTCAAATGTAATTTATTACTTGTCCAACTACATACATGTAGGCATATGAGCAGTGAGCACTATATTAAAATGTCTCAATTCAAAAAGCACAGCACTCAATTCAAAATGTCAAAATCAATACACATCAGTACATCAGCCCAGTCAAATAAACTAACAAAAAAACAAAAAAAAGCATTTTCATTATGCAACGAGAAACCAACACTTGCTGTCCCCCCTGTCAAAAATATCAGAATCAAGGGGATTTCTCAAATCTAATTTACTAACTAATCCAACTACATACATGCAGGCATATGAGCAGTGAGTACTATGGTGAGTACTATGGTGGGTACTATGGGGTGAAAAATGTCTCTTTGCTTGCCAATTACATTGAATCAAGCCAACCACTTATAATTTTTTATAACCGTTAGTATGTTTACATTCATCACAAGGGTATCGTAACTGGCTGCACAATCTCCCCCATCCTCTTCGTCATGGGAATGAACCTCCTAATAACAGCTGCGGAGAAGGAAGCCCGGGGTCAAAAATGGAGTCAGGCATCCGACAACCCCCAGTAAGAGGTTACATGGACGACCTTACCGTGATGACCACAACTCATGTGGAGGCGAGGTGGGTGCTAACTGTTCTGGACCACATGGCAACGTGGGCCAGAATGAAGTTTAAGCCAAAGAAATCCAGGAGTATGGTGATCAGGAATGGGAAGTTGACTAACAGGTTCAAGCTGCATGTGCAGGAGGAAGTGATTCCATCGATAGAGGAGAATTCAATCAAGTGCCTCGGAAAGTGGTTCATTGACTCACTTACGGACAGGAACAACATAGCCCGTACAGAAAGGCAGATGGAGGAATGGCTGAGGAGAATCGAAAATTCAGGGCTCCCTGGGAAGTTTAAAGCATGGCTCTATCAACACAGACTGTTGCCAAGACTCATGTGGCTGCTGACTGTGTATGAGGTCCCGATGACATGCGTCGAAGGAGTGGAAAGGAGCATCAATGAGAACCTTCTAAAGTGGTTGGGAATCCCTCCAAGCTTCACTGCAGTAGGCCTCTACATAAGATCAGGGCAGCTTCAACTTCCTCCGTCATCTATGGTGGAGGAATTCAAAGTTGCAAAGTGCAGAGTCATAATGACATACAGAGTCTCCCAGGATGAACAAGTCAGACATGCAAGCGTCATCACAAGATCAGGACACAAGTGGGCAGCTGATTCATCTGTTGCACAAACTGAGCATGTAGAAGCAACGTGATGTCATTGGAGCGCCATGCACGGGAAGACAGGGTCTTGGAACCTCCCATTTCCAACAGTGGAGGAAGGCAGGAACCAGTGAGAGAAGAGCCATGATTCAAGAGGAGGTACGGAACCTGGAAGAGGAAAGACGAAGGTCAAGGGCAGTGGACCTAGCTTCCCAGGGAGCCTGGACCAAATGGTCCCCTGGGTGGATCTATGGAGACTGGAGCCATTCCTCAGCAGGAAGGAGTTCCTGCTGAGATCAGTGTATGACATACTCCCAACCCCAACAAACTTGTACAAGTGGGGAATGAGAGAGGACCCATTGTGCAAGCTTTGTGGGGAGAGGGGCACCATGGCACATATCCTGTCTGGGTGTAAATAAGCACTCACCCAAGGAAGGTACAGGTGGCGCCATGACAGGGTGCTCATGACACTCGCCAACACCTTAGAGCAGGAGAGGAAAAAGAAACGCCAACCACTTCGGAAAACAACATCAATCCAGTTTGTAAGAGAGGGGGAAAAGCCACCAACCACAGCAACAACAAAAACCAGTCTGCTACAAAAGGCCCAATCATGGGAAATGAAGGTCTATCTGGGAGGAAGGCTGCGGTTCCCCCAGGTTGTCCAGACAACCCTGAGACCAGATGTGGTACTGTGGTCTGAAGAGGCAAAAAAGATCATCCTCATAGAACTTACAGTCCCAAGGGAAGAGGGGTGCGAACAGGCCTTTGAAAGAAAGAGCACCAAATACCAAGACATTCTGCATGAATACAGGGGGAAAGGATGGCAGGCATGGCTGTTCCTAGTCGAGGTCGGCTGTAGAGGATTTCCTGCTCAGTCGGTGTGGAGAATGCTCACAGCCATTGGCATGACAGGGAAGGAGAGAAAGACAGCAGCTCGCAGGATGGGGGAGGCAGCGGAAAGAGCCTCTTGCTGGTTATAGAGGAGGGAGGGAGGAGTTGAGCTGGAAGCCAGGAGGGGAAGATGGGCAGTGACTTGGCCACCACTTCCGACCCACCATCGGGAGGGTGTTGCGGATAAGGGTTGAAACACCCAATGAACGATGGGTACCGCCTGATGGCATCAACCCCTCCTGGCCAAGGCTACATTCACTTAAGGTGAATGAAGGTGAGAAGCATTTTGGGATGTATTTGTAATCTATTATGATAAGATTTTTGGGGGGTTAAACTGGTCACTTTTGCTTTTTCTTAAACCCCCCCATCCCCCAAATGATACATTTTGGGCGTACTTGTGGACCAACTGAAATTAGTGTTCATTAACATGTAATGTATGGTCTTTCAACAATTTCAAGTGAATTATATAACAATTTACGTAAAATATTGTTAAAGCTTGTGTCCTATGGTGCCCCCCCCCCCCCCCCATTGGTTGTGAATGGTTGGTGCCCCTGGGTACTGGCCCACTTGCCCTTATGGATAATCCAGGCATTCACAGCGGTCGTGTCAAACAATTTTATTTCTTTACTTTATTACCTTTATCATGGCCTAATTGGTGGCATAGGAGACACTCCTCCCCTCCCTGACAGGAAACACCTTGCTAGGCTAACTTCCCTATGCTACCTCCCTCACATCGCCCTTGTTTAAACTAAAGATAGCTTTCAACCTGCACTTCCTGTCTCGCTGACAAAAGTCTCCTCTCCCCTGACAAAAGTCTCCTCTCCCTGAGAAAAGTCTCCTCTCTGAGACTGCTGGGCCTAAATTGTGCTTAAACATGACACACAAACTTAAAACATGAACCCAATGTGTATCGAATAAACTCCCATATTGATACACGATTAATAGTGAATCTTGTTAAACATACGTTACTTAGAAAGTAAAGTGAATATGTGTGTGGGCCCTATAAAATATTGGGTGGTTACATTTGTCAAATTTCTTGATTATAATTGATTATATGACAGACATTACATGACAAAACAATATCTAATACAATATTTAAAATAAGAGTGTACTTTTTCCTACCACACATTATAATGTCTTCTATCTAGATGTTGATACACAAAGATTTTTGTTTGATACTTCAGCAGTTTTGCTTGGCCTTAAAGGCACAAACATTATTCCATGTCACCAGTCTCAGGTTCAGAAGAGTCTCCAGTCTGGTCTTCGGTCTCTGGTTGTAAACGTGGATGTGAGTTTCTGGCTGGTTCTGGTCCTCCACAGTCCTCTCCATCAGCTTCTGTTTCCATCTGACCTTCACATTTATGTGTTTTCACATCAGAACTCTGGGCAAATCTTTTGTTACAAACACTGCAGCTGAATCTTTTCTCTCCTGTGTGGACTATGGCCATGTGTGACCGTAAACCTCCACTCTGTGTAAAGGATGTATTACAAAGTGAGCAGCTGAAAGGTTTCTCTCCTGTGTGGATTCTGATGTGTTTGTGTAAATCTCCACTCTGTGTAAATGATTTCTTACAAACTGAGCAGCTGAAAGGTTTTTCTCCAGTGTGGATTCTAATGTGTTTCTGTAAACTTCCTCTCTGTGTAAAAGATTTCTTACAAACTGAGCAGCTAAAAGGTTTCTCTCCTGTGTGACTTCTCATGTGTGTCTTCAGATGTGACTCACGGGTAAATCCTCTCCCACATTCAGAGCAGCTGAATGTTTTCTTACGTCTTGACTCATGTTTCCGAGAGTTTAGAGCTGACTGACGTTCTCTGGTCTCCTTCCAATCAGCACTGTCTTCAGTCTCAGGTTCAGAAGAGTCTCCAGTCTGGTCTTCAGTCTCTGGTTGTAAAAGTGGATGTGGAGGTGAGTTCTTGGCTGGTTCTGGTCCTCCACAGTTCTCTCCATCAGCTTCTGTTTCCATGTGTTGAGTTCGTCTCTGATGAAGCTGTGAGGACTGAGCTTCCTCTTCATCAGCTTCACTCTTCACAGGGACAGGAGCGAATGGGAACTCCTCCAACCCTTGAAGCTGCTCTCCCTCCTGACTGAGCCACAGTTCCTCCTGTACCTCTTCAATGTGTAATGGGAACTCCTCCAACCCTTGAAGCTGCTCTCCCTCCTGACTGATCCACAGTTCCTCCTGTACCTCTTCAATGTGTAGGGGGGACTCTGGCTCCTGCTGGTCCACACTGGAGCTACACTCCTGCTGGTCCACAATGGAGCTACACTCCTGCTGCTCAAGGGGAACATCTTCTTTAACCACCAACAGCTGCTTAACATCTGCAGGAAACACATACAGACATATGTTGTGGAGCGTACCTTATCACTTGGATTGTGATTGTTATGAAGAAATACTGGTTGTTCAGTCAGTTACTTAGGTTACATCTACACTACTAGCTTTCCTTTTCAGCTTTGGAAAACTGTTGGAAAGTCTGTTGACTGACATATTAGGGCCCTCTCGTGGTGAAATAATGCAACTGCGCTGTTGAGCACAAAGTGGCGCAGTCGGTAATTAAGAGGAATAACAATAGACACATCGGGGTGTGAAGTGGACTTTAGTGCATTCAAATGGTTTGATTTGTGTGTCTCTGATAAACTGTGAGTAGAACCAATCATTTTTGTCTGATCTGGACATTATCTGAGTTTCACATTCACTGTGTTTTGGTGAGACCTTTGTTGATGCGGAGCTAATCTAATCACCATGTCGCTTCGTAATGCTAATGCTAGTTTAGCTGTACCTTTCTTGTTATAGTAAGACTGTAGTATTTGGACAATGCTGACATTATGCTATGTAAATGACATGGATGTCTGTTTTTATTGCAACTTAATCGGGCAATCTGTGTTATTTCTTTCCCCAAGCAGTACATCCTTATGTAACCATCAACTAGGGATGGGCATTCGATTAAATTTTCTTCGCCAATCGTCGGGAGAATTAACGATCGACTATTGATTAATCATTAATATTTTTATATTAGATTTATTTTTTATTTAACTTTTTATGAATTCAAAACTAAATTAAAGTAATGAAAATACCAAAATACAGCGTGTTTTTCCTCGATGAGATCTTAATTACAAGAAGAACAACTTGTGGCAGTTAAACTGGAGGTTAGGCTAAACTTGAAGATATATGCGCTGCGGTGCTCTGAAGCAGCGGAACTTGCTGCTGCGAGCCGGCGTTGTTAAACAGAGACCCTTGTTTGCTCCAAAATAATAAATAAAAAGAATCACGTTAAATAATAATTTAACTAAAAACATAATAATACTTAGATCTGACAGGTTTTGTCAAAATGTAACTCAAAACTATCCAAGGCACGGACAAAGACTAATATAAAATAACCAGTAACTCACATACAACTTCTGCACCAGTCTGCTGAGTTTTGTTGAGAAAAATAAGCATGTTGACATGATCTGGGGTCTGAGGTTCCCTTAATACATCCATGGGTCAGACGCGACCGCTACCTGGTGACCATCAGTCCAGCCGCTGAAAACACCCGCCGGGAGGCACCGGTACCTCCGTGCTAACTTGGCCAGCCCGGGCCGGGGAACCTTATTCCGTTGTTCTTAGTGAGTTTCTACCAGTCTGGTGATGGTACGTCGTGACGGAACGTGACATGCTGGTTCCAATATCCATCTCAATGAACTTCAGATCCCTCGGGTCATTTCCTCTGCTCGTTGTGCATCGCAGCTCCTCCGTGCTAACGCCGAGTTGATGCTAGGTTGAGACTGAGAGCACGACGCACCGCCACCGACATTAACCAGGGTCAGATGCACCGCCACCGACGTTAACCAGGGTCGGATGCACCGCCACCGACATCAACCAGGGTCAGATGCACCGCCACCGACATTAACCAGGGTCAGATGCACCGCCACCGACATTAACCAGAGTCAGATGCACCGCCACCGACATTAACCAGGGTCAGATGCACCGCCACCGACATTAACCAGGGTCAGATGCACCGCCACCGACATTAACCAGGGTCGGATGTCGGATGCACGGATGTGGTACATCATATGTGGTGCATCATTTGAGTTGTGGCCGTGTTGTACTTGTACACGGCGTCGCAGTGTTTGCAGTGAACTAAGTCATTTTTTTAAATCAAAATGGTCCCACGCCACACTTCGCCGTGACCTCTTCATGTTTACTTTGGAAATCAAAAACGGCAACTCGCAGGTAACTGAGCAGCCTATGGCGCCCCCGGGTGGTAAAATGTTTAATTGCTGCCACACTACACAACCTGCATTAGTTTAATCGATGACAAATTAACGTGATTGACGAAATTCTTAATGATCAATCGTTGATCGTCATTTAATCATGCCCATCCCTAATGTGTATTCATTTGATTTGTTTATTTTACTACTTTGCAGTTTGCACAATAAAACTAGTTTAGCATCTGTAACTATTTGATGCATTCTCCTTCATATAACGTTATTATATAACATTGTAGAGCCAAGTAACCCCTTTAGTAATCAAAGCTTTTAGTAAACATGGTATTGAAATGTTTTTCTGATATTCTATGTACTCCTGACAGTAAAATAAGCCATTATAAACCTATTTAACCCTCGTGTTGGCTTCCAGTCCATCGTGAATTTGTTCAAAATGGAAAACGTTTTTTTGGCACTTTTCTCAACACTTTTTGAAATTCATGGTCATTTAACCTAATTTAAATGACATTATACTTAATTTTTGAGTTAAAAAAAGCAGAAATTATGAATTGTTTTGACTAATAGTAACATTTAAAATGCTATAAAATTGAATAAAACACTCAAAATTCAATGAAAGTAATCATTAATTGTCCCTGCAAAGATTGTTATACGGGTTCCATACAATGTACATCACGCATCAGAGTTATTTTGGGGTTGTTTGTTGCAAGAAACCCATATTTCTGATATAAAGAACTTTGAAAACGGGTCAAATTTGACCCTAAGACAACACAAGGGATAAAGACCCAGTCAAGCAAAGAAAGAAAATACCGTGATATACCGTGAAACCGCCAGAATCTTAAGAAATACCCCGATATAAATGTTTGGTCATACCGCCCAGCACTAAGAAGCAGTAATGCAAAGCCTCAGGAGTGCCGTCCTTGCTAAAGACCCAGAAAGCTCTGCTGCTTACACTGCTGAGAATGAATTGGAAACCTCTGGTGTTGTAGTCAAACTGCAAGCTGCCTCTCAGAGCAAAGGAAAGCTGGTGCATACCTCACTACGTGGTCCGGCACAATAGAAGAAATAGGGTAGTAGGACTATTAAACTGCCTCTTTAGCCGCTTTTTGACTGGAGGGATTTCTGGAGTTCCTAGAGCGTAACATTCCTAGAACCCTTTTTCCTCTCGTGTTCCCACTGGACCAATTTGGGGATTATGAAGTTCCTCTGACCGCAGGTCTTTTCCGTTTTCCGCACAGGACCCTAGATCAATGAGGGTCGGGTTTCTGGTACAGACAGACCAACAAAGGGACAATTTTAACAATTTTCACCATCTTATTCATCACTAAATTCACTTCTGAGAACGTTTTAGGCGAGAAATGAACTGTTTAGTCTTCCGAAAATCTTTGCCGAATTGACAATTTGCTTCAAAGTTTTCGGAGTTGAGAAGCTCCATAAAGTGACGCGACAGCCGGCTGGTGGCGGCCGGGATCAACGCCGTTGTTTAAATACAAAACATTGTTTGTTTAAATACCACAACACATGTCCATCATACGATTAACGGGAACCTGTGGTTAACTGGCTTTTCTGTCGGTCGGTCGCTCACACACACACACAGAGAGAGGCGGGGGAGAGCGACACCCGTTTCTCTTCGGGAGACTTGTTTGAATTATACATTCATACTTTTTTTGGTGCATTTGTTTTCTGATTTTAACGCTATAAAGACGGTTGCCGTGCTTGCCTCCTACCAGTCCCTGTGGCCATTTGGCCCGTGCAAATGGAAAAATGGTTTTGGGGGAGAGTAGTTAGAACTGTTTAGAAGTCTAACTACATTCTAGACCAAGTGTACAGCAACGTGAAGGATGCCTACAAGGCTATGCCTCGGCCTCACTTTGGACAATTAAACTACATGTCAGTATTCCGCTATCCATCATACAGCAGACATGGGGGACTCGAGTCACGTGACTTGACTCGAGTTAGACTCGAGTCGCAAATTTTAGGACTTGAGACTTGCTTGATAAACATTAATAAAAGACTCGACTTGACTTTGACTTGATATTCATGACTTGAGTCAAATGACTTGAAATCACTTGATTTTCTGTTTAATAAATATATATTTTCCCCTCTGATATTGAGGAGTTAACGTTACGATTTTAGTGCTGTTGCATGCGCGGGAACCCGTTGTTATGGTGACGCGCCACACGGCGGCAGACCTGCAGTAAACGAGACTGGCTACGGCTGTTATTTAACGTCATGGATTCCGCTGCACCGAAAATAATAAAGTTTGGCTATAAGGATTACACGTCTGACCAGGCAAAGAAGAAACGAACGGCAGTTTACAAGGTCTGCAGTACAAAATACTCCGTCGTCAACCACCACCACGGCGAATTTCATCAGACACTTCAAATCGGGAAAGATTCAGGTTCCAGTCCCCATATTCAGCTGAACCACTATCTGGACGCTTGTGATGAACAGAACTCCCTTCAGTTTTGGGCCATGAATAAGCACCCCCTCCCCCCCCCCCCCCCCTTTGTTCAAGGTGGCGGTAAGAGCGAATACAGCTAGGCACACTGTACATACACACAATAAACCTCTCTCTCTCTGTCTTTCTCTCTCACTGAACACTTGCGCAGATTAAGTATGTGAATAAAGCTAGGCACACATACACACACACCACATGCACACATTCACTCACCAATATTAATAACTTTTCATTCACTCTCTCTCTCAAACACGCACACATTCACTCACAAATACACTGACAAATATTAACATATAGCCTACTATTCAATCTCTCCAGATTATATAAAGCTGGTGGGATTCAGCTACTCTTAAAGAATATGTTGTTTTCAGGTTAAATGTGTTTCTGTCCCATAAAAGTGAGGCATGTTTGAAGAATATTATTTGACTTAGAAACCATTATACTTGAATTGTTTGAATGAATTTCATGATTTGATGTTATGTTTGAGGCATATTGAACAAACATGTAAGTTTAATCTGTTCAGATATATGTGGCTTGGACGCAATGTCTTTTGAATATTGAGTAGGAAAAAATGCAAATAAAACTCCAGCAGTTATAACCACTGTCTTTAGCTTGTTTAAAAATGGAAACTTTTGTATGACTTGACTTGATTGTCACACAAAATGACTTAGACTTGCTTGAGACTTGAAGGTTAAGACTTGAGACTTGCTTGTGACTTGCCCATGTGTGACTTACTCCCATCACTGGTTCCAAGGTGAACATCACTACTATGTAACAATCACCTGTACAGTCCTAAGAGAATACCTATTAAATAAGAACCTTTGTTTATCTAGAAAACAGCCCCGAAATCACCATCACCAAACCCACCAGACTCCATGTAAATAATCAGGACTTTTAGCTTATATAGAGCCAGACTCCATGTAAATAATCAGGACTTTTAGCGTGTATAGAGCCAGACTCCATGTAAATAATCAGGACTTTTAGCGTGTATAGAGCCAGACTCCATGTAAATAATCAGGACTTTTAGCGTGTATAGAGCCAGACTCCATGTAAATAATCAGGACTTTTAGCGTGTATAGAGCCAGACTCCATGTAAATAATCAGGACTTTTAGCGTGTATAGAGCCAGACTCCATGTAAATAATCAGGACTTTTAGCGTGTATAGAGCCAGACTCCATGTAAATAATCACTACTTATAGCGTGTATAGAGCCAGACTCCATGTAAATAATCACTACTTTTAGCGTGTATAGAGCCAGACTCCATGTAAATAATCACTACTTTTAGCGTGTATAGAGCCAGACTCCATGTAAATAATCACTACTTTTAGCGTGTATAGAGCCAGCATATCTCCACATGTAAATGGGTGAATTAAGGGTTTATTCCAACCAGACCAGAGTGGTGATTGTTGGAACAGTGGAAAGATGAACCAAGACGGCTTTTGGTAGTTTTATTTAGTTTCTGTCCACTCTGAATGAAGTGTGTTTTCCGATGATAAAAGTCCTGATTATTTACATGGAGTCTGGTGGGTTTGGCGAAGGCCTGTTAAAGAGCGAAGATTACAATAGATCTTATGAACAAATGCTTATTTCCATCCGTCCTGTCGTCATATGGTTGCTGAGAGAAGAGACCACAGGAAGGAGAGAAAGATCAACTGAAGGTTTAATGACCAAACCTGCTCTGTGTAGCCGGAGCTGAGGGTTGAAAACAGCGTCCAGTAGCTCCCGTTGTCGCTCGTTCTCCTCTTTTGAACGACAAAGTTCCTCCTCGTACTCTGCTATCGTTCTTTCAAACAGCCCAAATATCTCTTCAGCAGCCGCAGTTAGTCGCTGCTTCACCAACGCTCTCAGCATCTGGACTTTACACATGTTACCTCTTTCTCAACACGACGAAGACGCTCTGCTAACACTCCTTTCTGCTAGACGCCATCTTGTTCAAAGGGTGAAGTTAGCCGCAGTGAAGACTACAGCTTCCGGTGCGGATTGGTTGCTGAGCTTCAAAATTAAAGTCCGGATGTGTTTCAGGCTAATTTAAAGAAGAAAAAACACAGGAAGATAAATGATTAAAATACACGTTTGAAGACAGACAAATATTTAAATCAGGGTACGCCCAGGATCCTCCATTCAAGGCTTTTTAAGACCTTTTTAATACCATTTCAAATTAAACTAGAACTGCAAGCAGTTATGAACGGGGTCCAAGCCTTGTGCGCCGGTCCCCCCCGGCGAAAACGGAGCCCGCGAAAGGAGAACCCGAAGCGCCGCCGCCTGACCGAGCGCGAGCTCCAAAGAACGTAGTGAAATGCAATTGCAAATTTCCTCTTCGTTGCGTAAAAGGCCAAACCGCTTCTACCTTGATTATAGCGCCCCCTAAAGGGCGATTGTCGCCAAATCCGTTGGGGAGCCGCAGAGTGGCATGTCGAACATTAGTCTCAAGTTTCATGGTGATGGCATTTACTGCTGCAGAGACATATCCATTGCAAATTACTCCCATTTAAATGCATTGACTCATTTGCCAAAAGGTCTCTACGTTAATTATAGCGCCCGCTAACGGCCGATTTTCACACAATGCGCAAAACTTTGTTTTGCGCATTGTGTGATTTTACGAAAGAACTTCTTTGTGGAAATGGGATTACCCTGTATTATCATATTCATATGGATTCAAGGAACAAGGAGATCTAAGAACTTCTCATCTGCAATGCAAACTGTGGGAGTTATACGCAAAAACATATTTAAATGCATTGACTTATTTGCCAAAAGGTCTCTACGTTAATTATAGCGCCCCCTAACGGCCGATTTTCACCAAATTTGGTGGTAAGCTGCAGAGTGGCATGACGAACAAAATACTCCCAGGGTTTGTGATGATAGCATTTAATGCTGCAGAGATATTTACATTGCAAAGTATTCCCATTCAAATGCATTGACTTATTTGCCGAAAAAGCCTCTACGTTAATTATAGCGCCCCCTAACGGCCGATTTTGACCAAATTTGGTGTGGGGGCTCAGAATGGGATGTTGAAGAAGCCGACCTGGTGTCTTTCTGATAACTATTAATTTGGGCGAGATATGTTAAAGTTCGTGTTTTGTGGCTAGCTACAACAAATTAGTTTGGTTGTAAAGTGCGAACGGTGTAATGTAGCAAAATTCCTTTGATAACTTTTGGTCAGCTCCATACACAGATGGTATCTACCAAGTTTCGTGCACATTGGTTGTATGTCCTAGGACGAGTACGAAAACATTTTTTTTCGCACTACACGAATTTGCGAAAAAACGTTTTAGTATAAATGGACCTGTCCTATATCGTCAGATTCAGGTCGATACAAGGAACAAATACATCTATAAATATTCGGTCTGCAATGTAGCCTTTCGGAGTTATATGCAAAAACACGTTTTACGTCATTGTAGCGCCACCTAGTGGTCCAATAATGTAATATTTGGTATGTCAGGTCCATGAACCATTGCACATCGACACTGTAAATTTTAAGTTGCTCACTTTAGTGTAAGTGGTAGATCCAAACATGGGACCCATAGGCCACGCCCACTTTGACGAGTCAGTACCCCACTGTAGGCCTGGCCTCAAGAGTGGGCCTAGATGGTACGCACCAAATTTCGTGAAAATCGGATGAGCTGTTCATGAGATATTAACTTTTGGTACTTTTGGCGCCCCCTATTGACCAAATTTTGTAAAATTTGTTTCCTACATTATGAGGCGCATGTGAAACAAGAATCTAAAGATTTGTGATGATATCATTTATTTTGGCCGAGATATGGCAACGTTTGTGTCTTTGTAGCTAGCTACACAAATTTGTTTGTGAGTAGTTTACGCAATTTTCATCCGAAAACAAATCTTTTGATAACTTTTTGTCAGGTCGGTCTACTGATGCTACAGACCAAGTTTCATGCAGATCCGTCGTACGTTCTAGGAGGAGTACGAAAAAACAGGTTTACGATAAATTGCGATTTTTCACGTATAAAAGTCTAGGCGGAAATGGGCGTGGCCTATACCAAGAGATTCAACTGGATCCAAGGAACGCGTTGATATGTGTATTTTTAATGTGCGATGTACGGTTCGGGAGTTATAAGGCCAAACGCGTTTTTTCTGCTATAGCGCCACCTTGTGGTCAAAGTGGCTGAATTTTTTCGTCCGAGGTCCCTGCAGTGTTTTGGACCAGACCTGAAAACGGCAACCTCCCACCATTTACGGTTTAGGCTGCAGTATCAGTTTTAGAGGCGGAAGAAAAAGCCGAATAATAATAATAAGAAACCTTACAATTCCAATAGGGTTCCACAGCCCTGCTGTGCGAACGGCGTAGCTTCGCTACCGCCGATTCTCACAGCCTCGGGCTTGGACCCCTAATTCAATGCCAACTTGGTACCCATTCCGACATAACTATGAGGGGAAAATGTCAAATATGTATACATTTTAAACCCTAGAAAATAATTATGTACAAGTAGTGTACTTGAATTAAATAAAACGTTTTATTTAAATTATAAGTCATGTTTAATACAAGTTATTGGATTATAATATAATCCAATAAATTAATATATATTACACTGCATAATGAGCACTTTTACTTTTGGACAGGGATGCACGAAAGATGTTGAATGCAGGACTTGTAACTGACAAGTAATTTGTAACTATACAACACTTTGTTCTACTTTTACTGCAATACATGATGTGAGTAAGTCTTCCACCTCTGTCAATCACCAACAACAGTCGTGCATGAAAACCAGCAGCAGTGTTTAACAGTGAAAACACACAACAGCTCAGTTCAGCGTTTCCTTGCAGCTCTGCTACAGTAACGTTACCTGCCGGTCACATCGTCTCTAACAGTCCGCTCACAGTGACGTCCTGCACGGATCAACAGATGTTAGGCTGATTACACACTGCAAGCATCTCGTGAGCGTGTCAGCCGTTTGGCGTGTCCGTTGTTATTTCGGCTCCATGTTATCAGGTTAGAGCTGCACGCCGCCTGACACGTTATTATCCCAAAGCTCTGTCTTCTTTCTCTCTCTCTCTCTCTCAGCTGAGTTTGTGAGTCTCCGCCGTTGCTAGGTAACCTTTGCACATGCGCTATAGCTGTTGACTTAACCACGGCAAATCGTTTTTTTTGTGGAAAAAAATACATTTTGGACTATTGGATTGTATGAGATCGGCACTCGATTAGTGTGGACTTCCCCATTAAACAGGAATTCAACAGAGGTATGGATTAACACAACTTTTATGCCTTTCTGTCACATCTACTGCAGTCAAATTCGCTGTGTTCGCTCGGAAGGAATAACGCCACATGGGTAAGACCGAGTAATGATATTTCGAGCATGTTTAGAGGCTAAAAACACATTTAAAACTTGCCCGGTTTACACCTGTTAAGTGCTAGAGCGAGTAGGGGGATAACACGGTGGAGGCAGCACCGATTAGTTTAGTTTTTTTTCGCTACTGACAGCACTACAAATTTACAAACAACAGAGATACGGGTTGAAATCGACCCGAATTCTCCTTTAACCAGAGTTATACCATGGTCTGGGTGAATACTCGATTCTGATTGGCTGCTGGGTGTCCATAAAAAAGTGATATAGGACACCTAGTAAAGGTGTTCCGGTGAGACGGACTGTTTACCGTTAAATCAATAACTAAATCAATGCGCTACATTAAATCAAAAAGGAAATGAGGATCTGTTAACACACACGCTGCAGGAAGTAAGTTACACTCTGAACACCACAGGATGGCGCTAACACACGCTGCAAGTAGTAAGTTATATTTCCCCTCTGGACTGACTTTGTTTCACAGAGAATAACGTTATCTCTCATCCCGTTCACTGTTCAGGTCGCTACTCCAGGCTGCGCCGCTGCGGCCGACAGTAACGTTACACATCGCGGATCAAATTGTTCGTAAAAGTCGTTATATTGTTTCGGGGACGATGACATGGCTGGATAGCTTGCTTGTCTTGTTGTTTAACATACTGTCAAATTATTTTTACTGATTGCCAACTGTACACAATGTTATTGACTTTGGATCTTGCTAGCATAGCGTTAACTAGCATAGCGTTAGCCTTCTGGCTCGTAGCTGAGCTGAAGGATTCTATCAGCTGAGCGGACTATAAACATCTCCGGTTGCTAAGGATGGCAATGTCGTATCTAAGGTTTTCCTATTTCCTGGAACAGTGAACAACGTTTGCATTTCATTAGAACCTGATGGATGGGAATGATTGTTCCAGGTATTAGTCAAACCGCCAGGCGTAACCAGGGAAACAGAGTTATTGTTTGTAAAAACTTTAGATTTCGATTGTAAAACTAATTAAAATGTGAAATAAAGTTTTAAAAATATGTTATTTGGCAAGTGACCATGGTATAAGCGGGTTAATGCCCGTCGAGGTGTCCATTGTCAGGTATTAATGGACGACGGCGAGGCGTGAACCGTTTTAGCAGATTTAACTGCTTCCTGGTATTTATGAAAGGTGTCCTTTAACATTTGAAATGACACTTGGAGTTTGTGTTTTTTCCACTTTCTCTCAGCGTTTCTGCAGGTACGTCTGAGAGAGCGGGTAATGTCATTTAGCCAAGGTTCAGAAAGTGCTTTAGTGCGTTTCTCCCTCAGAGGAGCAACAGAGTCCAGTATCTCAGTACTAGTAGAGTCAAAGAGGTTGGTAAGTTCCTCCACATTAAGATTACAATCTTCCAGATTGTACAACACTGAGTCTTTAAAAGCAGCAGAAAACTGTGAGGCAGTTAGTGGGTTAAATGCACGTACACAGCGTGCGGGAGGAACACAAATAAAACTGGCAGATGATCTGAAATACATGTCACATATTTCGCTGACGGCAACATCTAAGCCATATGACAGCACGAGCTCCAAAGTACGGCCTTTTTCGTGTCGGGCCAGAGACTGACTGCGTGAGGTTAAAAGATTCTGTAGCTGGTGAGATGTGTAAGCGGCTGCAAACGGGAATAATCACTCGAAGTTAACCAAATATTTCTTTATTAGGGCAGGGCGGCATATTTCTCTTTTAAACACATGCAAGTTCAACTAAATTAAAGAAAACGACCCACAGAAATGTACAACTGTGCCCTGTAAGAAGACAGGGCCGTATGTCTAATCTCTCTAAACACTCTGCTGCAATATCAGCATTGCATTGAACTCCTGACAACTTAGGCTACATATTTCTTTTAGTTTACAATGAATTCTCACCCTGCCCTTCTTTCTTTTTCTTCTGGAAGTGTGCTTTCAGAAAGCAGAGAGCGTTTATAGACTCTGCCTCAGGCGGATTTTCGTGACAAATTGGCCGCAGATAGAAAACGCTCTCTCCGCCTCCCCGGATGGAGCCTGAATAATACTTACCCTGGATTTCCACAGGATGCGTAACTGCTGCGGAACGGCTCCGGAACGTCGGCGGAGTCAATCGGTTTCCATTCTAGTCAACGTGTGTATTTCCACCAGTTGTGTAACGTCCGGCGGTCGCAGCCCTGCGGATCAGATACGCAGAGCTTCTATTTTTGCCGGACGCCGGAGAGCTCCCACAGCAATTCAGCACACGGCAGATAGTGCGGGACAGGAAGTCAAGCACAGAAACAAAATAAAACATCCGGTTAACTTTCAAAATAAAATGCACCGTGCTCACGAAGGATCATATTTCTCTTCACTACACCTTGAAAACACAGCACAGAGTTGTTTCCTCTCTACTCCTCGGAATAGAAACAATCTGTTGGTGGTTTTGTGGTTCTATTCTACGTGAATTGGCGAGATCTCGTGGGTCATCGTGACTACAGCTGTCAGTCCTGGCCGCAGCCGTTCCGCAACAACTCCGGATCCGGTGAGTATTGACGGACGGCGGACCACGGAGACGTTCCGCAGCAGTTACGCAGCCTGTGGAAATCCAGGGTAAGAGCTTCCAACAGCTGTTGCAGGTGAATGGGTTTAGTGAGCCTGTGTTACCGTAGCTACGGTACGGCACGGTCGCCTGCATCAACGTTACCGCATGACAACAATAGACAAGCACAAGCATTTTATTTCCCGTTTCCCGTCATAATCTTTCCCGGGAATCAGGAAATAGTCTTGAACGGGAATCCCGTTTCCCGGGATTAAACCCTAGTTCTCATGTGTGTCTTCAAGTGTTCATCTTCAGTGAAAGCTTCACCACAAAGGTTTGTCTCATTGTCTTTTCATGTGTTTCTTCAGGTGCTTACATGACAGACATTGCAAGACAAAACAATATCTAATAAAATGTTTAAAATAAGAGTGTACTTTTTCCTACCACAAAATATCATGTCTTCTATCTAGATGTTGATACACATACATACATATTATTGATTGATATTGATACATATATTATTAGATTTTTATTCCATGTAATCAGTCTCTGGTTTAGAAGAGTCTCCAGTCTGGTCTTCAGTCTCTGGTTGTAAAAGTGGATGTGAGTTCTTGTCTGGTTCTGGTCCTCCACAGTCCTCTCCATCAGCTTCTGTTTCCATCGGACCAACACATTTATGTCTTTTGAAATCAGAACGCCAGGCAAATCTTTTGTTACAGACACTGCAGCTGAATCTTTTCTCTCCTGTGTGGACTGCCATGTGTGACCGTAAACTTCCTCTCTGTGTAAAAGCTTTCTTACAGACTGAGCAGCTGAAAGGTTTTTCTCCAGAATGAGTCATCATGTGGGTCTTCAGGGTTCCACGTTCAGTGAAAGCTTTACCACACTCAGAGCAGCTAAAAGGTTTCTCTCCTGTGTGGATTCTCATGTGTGACCGTAAACTTCCTCTCTGTGTAAAAGGTTTCTCACAGAAAGAGCAGGTGAAAGTTTTTTCTCCAGAATGAGTCATCATGTGGGTCTTCAGGTGTCCACTATCAAAGAAAGCTTTACCACAGTCAGAGCAGCTAAAAGGTTTCTCTCCTGTGTGAGTTCTCATGTGTCTCTTAAGATGTGACTTGAAGTTAAATCTTTTCCCACACTCAGAACAGCTGAATGGTTTCTTACATGTTGAATCATGTTTCAGAGAGTTTAAAGCTGACTGAGGTTCTCTGGTCTCCTTCCAATCAGCACTTTCACCAGTCTCATGTTCACAAGAGTCTCCAGTCTGGTTTTCAGTCTCTGGTTGTAAAGGTGGATGTGAGTTCCTGTCTGGTTCTGGTCCTCCACAGTCCTCTCCATCAGCTTCTGTTTCCATGTGTTGAGTTTGTCTCTGATGAAGCTGTGAAGACTGAGCTTCCTCTTCATCATCTTCACTCTTCACAGGGACAGGAGTGAATGGGAACTTGGTGATATCAGCCTCCTCCAGCCCTTGGAGCTGCTCTCCCTCCTGACTGCTCCACAGTTCCTCCTGTTCCTCTTTAATGTGTGGGGGGGGCTCTGGCTCCTGCTGGTCCACACTGGAGCTACACTCCTGCTGCTCAGGGGGAACCTCTTCTTGAACCACCGACAGCTGCTGCACATCTGCAGGAAACAGGGAAACACACATTGAGGAAAACCAGGACTACATGCTTCTGCATACTAACTTCCAGAGTGCTCAAGCTGCAAAGACCATGGATGCATTAAGATAACTGGATACAGTGTTCGACGTGAAGCCCCGTTCATTCTAGCTACCGCTGAAGATAGCTAGCCCTGGCAGTTTGGGAACAGAGACGTTTATAACATTGCATCCAGGTTACAGGCTTTACAGTATACAGCGTTTGGATGTATCATTAGATAATACACAAGATGAATTACAGCCATTATATCCATTTTTACAGCTATAGGATCTCAGGAGAACCATCAAGAGCCTGCAGTGCAGGGCAACATGGGCTCAGTCCCGTGGGTCTGCTCGCGTTCTATATGTGCGTTCAATAATTCTGCATTTGGCTATCAGTGCAATTTAAAACTTGGTTTGAACAAGGACCATTTAAGTGTTCGGACTGTTAAGTTGATGTACCCCCAAAAGAATTATCCACCGACATATAGACGTTTCTTTTTTCCCATGTAAAGTCTATGGGAAATGTCTTTCTGGGCCAGCTGGTGCAATTCCACCGTTGGCCGCTAAGCGCATGGTTGCTTCAAGACATGGCACTGTTCCTGGGGGCATGGTAAAGACTGAAAATCACACCTAAGGCTTTATTCTTATTTCATTGTTTGGTATACAACTGAATTGAATGCTACTTAAAGAACATGGACTACTTTGTGTCTATAGATAAACATCTGAGCAGACAAATATGAAATGCGGAGTTCCCCAAGGCTCCATTCTGGGGCCTCTTCTGTTTAACATCTACATGCTCCCACTGGCTCAGATTATGGACAACAAAAAAGTTACTATATTATGCAGACCTACATTTACATAACCACATCACCAGGGGACTGTGGTTCAATACAAACACTGAGGAAGTGCAATGAACAAATCAACAATTAACAATTAGCCCCCAGGGTTCAACGTTAAGGTTTTTTTTCCCCTTGTCCAGTTGGGCAAATGGAAACTTTTTACTTGCTCCCACACAAAAAACATTTGAATCACAAATTTGAAAAACCCATCAAAAGGCGTCAAAAACGAAAAAAGAAAACATCAGTGGGGGTCAGTGGAGAGGGATGAGGAGATGCAGTTGGTTAACATGGCAGGAGTTTCCTCCTCCTGCTCCTCGGAGCGTTTCTTGCTGAGTTTAAACGAAAATAAGCTGCTTTGCGTTTCATATTAGCTAATAGCTACCGTCTGTGTCTGTCTCATTGAGCTTGCTTGAAAAGCTTGCCCACCAATGTCATGTGTTTCATTGGATCACTTGCTGGTGACGATGCAGCCTGTGGGCGGGGCTTAAGAGCACACGTGGGGTAGAAGCCACTGATTGGCTGAGAAGCTTCCACTCAAAGCTTTCCTCGGGCTGCTTATTGGCATCATCATCATCACATCAACTGACCACCGGCGATAGTCAGTCAAACTGAATCTAAGTGTCACATGACTCTCTTCTTATACAGCGATGTGGGCGGTGTCGGTTGGACACAGTCACGCCCACAGTTACCTCATGTTGGTTACATCTTTAGATGGACCTGAACTGGTGATATTTTTACTTCTAATAGTCCTCTCACCTTCCTTTTCTCCAGTACACCTAGGACGTTGTGACAAAGACAATAACTACTAACATACATGCTAGTCAACAGATGGTTTACTTCAAATGATTTCACTTTATTTCATCCTGGAGGGTACTCAGCATGTCCTGGTGTACCACACCGGTCATATCAAACCATTATATTTATTTACTTTACTAGCTTTACCGTGGCCTAATTAGTGGCATAGGATAAAACTATACATACAACTGACCGTAATCATGTTTGTGTCACTGATCATATTACCTTGGAACATAGCAATACACAACTGAGTTTTTTTGTCTGTTTTATACAGATCATAATATGTCCATCTCAGCTTTGGTTCAAAGAGAAAACTCCTCCCCTCCCTGACAGGAAACACCTTGCTAGGCTAACTTCCCTATGCTACCTCCCTCACATCTCCCTTGTTTAAACTAAAGATAGCTTTCAACCTGCACTTCCTGTCTCCCTGACACAGAGAGAAAAGTCTCCTCTCCGAGACTGCTGGGCCTAAATTGTGCTTAAACATGATAAACAAAATTAAAACATGAACCCAACATGTGTATCGAATAAACTAGGGATCGACCGATATGGATTTTTTAGTGCCGATGCCGATTATTTTTCATTAGCCTTAGCCGATGACCGATACGGCTGCCAAATTTCTTGAGCCAATATTTGGAGCCGATAATGCTTTTGCTCCCTCAATTAACATCATACAAATGTAAATCCTGCCACACTGGATTTGTTTTCGGAATCTGCTCTGCCATTTCTTTAAAAATAATAACAAAAACACAGATCAGTGTCACTTCTGGAATCATCTTACATTCATATGACCCAAATGATGTGTGCTATGTGCATCATATGGATGGGTGCAGTGCACATGGTTAACTGCAAGGGTAAGAGGCTTTCATCAACATCTACAACACAAACTTGATGATGCATTGCTTGCTGACATATTATAAGACACAGGATCAGGTCATCACTAAGGGTGCTCCGATCAGGATTTTTGGGGCCGATCACCGATCGCTTTTATGAACTGAAAATGACGCCATTACGTAGCAGTCACACATGTTTAGAGAATGTATCAGTAATTGTTTGGCTTTTTGTCTTAGCTCAAAATCTAAAAAATGTCCTTTCAATCACTGCAGACATTTCTTCAGCAAAACAAATTATTTGTGGTTTTGTCAATTTTCAGACTAATCCTAACTAAGGTAAAAGTTCTTTTAGCTCCACATCAGGGCTGAATACAAGTGAAGCTAAACAAAAAACTTTCCTGTCGAATAACAAAAAAATTATCAGTCTTTAAACCTAGATACATTTTAAACTGACTTCACATCTCTTGGGATTTCGAGAACTACAGCTTAACAGAACCACAGCTGCACAGCTGTCATGAGATCTTCCACATCATGATTCAATGATAAAGACAGATGAGGAAAAGAGACTACTTGAGCCATATCTCCTAAAGCTTACTTGTTATAGCATCAATGGCAGATTTTTCTTTAGAAATATAAGCATCTCTGCATTTTTGGCAGACAGCTTGTTCCTCTTCTCATCTACAATATTCCCTTCTGTGCTAAAAAGTCGCTCGTTATCTACACTGCATAATGCACAGAGGTAGGCTTATGCTGCTTATGCGAGAGCGGGGACACAGGGAAACAGCTGGGTGGGCGGCGCCGGAGCTGCTAGCTACACGACTCCGCTCTGCCTTAGCGTTAGCTAACTTTGAAATTTTCAGTGATTAAAGGACAAGGGCGCAAGCATAAGCTGAACAACCGTGATCTCCGATCCCTCAGGCAGCACTGCATCAAGAATCGTCATTTATCTATAAGCGATATCACCACATGGGCTCAGGACTACGTTGGCAAACCTTTGTCAAGTACCACAATACGTAGTTACAGCCACAAATGCCAGTTAAAACTGTACTGTACCAAAAGGAAGCCCTATGTTAACAGTGTCCAGAAGCACCGTCGACTTCTCTGGGCTCGGAGGCATCTGGGATGGACCATCACACAGTGGAAACGTGTACTGTGGTCAGATGAATCAGTATTTCAGGTATTTTTTGGGAGAAATGGACGGCGTGTGTTCCGGACCAAAGAAGAAAAGGATCATCCAGACTGTTACCAGCAACAAGTCCAAAAGCCAGGGTCTGTCATGGTATGGGGTTGTGTCAGTGCCCTTGGAAAAGGTAACTTGCACTTCTGTGATGGCACCATTAATGCTGAAAAGTACATAGAGATTTTGGAGCACAATATGCTGCCTTCAAGAAGACATCTTTTCCAGGGACGTCCATGCATATTTCAACAAGATAATGCAAAACCACATTCTGCACACATTACCAAGTCGTGGCTGCGGAGGAACACGCCTGCCTGCAGTCCCGACCTGTCTCCAATAGAGAATGTGTGGCGCATTTTGAAGCGCAAAATGCGACAACGAAGACCCCGTACTGTTGCCCACCTTAAGACTTGTTTGCAGCAAGAATGGGACAAAATTACACCTGAAACACTTCATCACTTGGTGTCTTCAGTCCCTAAACGTCTTTTAAGTGTTGTGAAAAGGAATGGCAACATTACAAAGTGGTAAATGCTTTACTGTTCCAACTTTTTTTTTAAATGTGCTGCAAGAAAAAAACAATATAAATCATGAGGAACACATTACATTATGTGCTGTTGTATTGTCTGCAATGAAATACAAGTCAAAGTACATTTAGAAATCACTACTTTTTTTTATTTGTGTTTTCCATACTGTCCCAACTTTTTCTGATTTGGGGTTGTAGAAAATCACGAGTAGTGCGTCATCTGATCGGCCTTTATGGAGACCACCGATCAAACTATTTAAAGCCATTATCGGCCGATACCGATCAATCGGAGCACCCTTAGTCATCACAAAATGTCCTTATTCAACACATTAAAATAATTTAAGAAAACAAACCTGAAAAGTAGCCACTGAAATATAGTGCTTGATTTGTAATTTAAGACTGCCATGGTACTAGTGGGGGAGGGGCCGTGCATGGTCTGCACGTAAACTGCAGCGTTTCCAGGAACACAGAGCTGCCTGTAGACGCCTGTCTGGAAATAATGCTGGGAAAAAACCATTGCCGAACGCAGCAGCCGCGTATCGGCCGATACGAAACACGTAAAAACGCAAATATCGGCCCGATACATCGGCCGGCCAATAAAATCGGTCTATCACTAGAATAAACTCCCATATTGATAAATGATTAATAGTGAATTTAGCTAAAAATATGTTACTTAGAAAGAAGTGAATATATGTGTGGGCCCTATAAAATATCGGGTGGTTACATTTATCTGATTTCTTGATTATAATTGATTATATGACAGACATTACAAGACAAAACAATATCTAATAAAATATTTTAAATAAGAGTGTACTTTTTCCTACCACACAAAATCATGTCATATCTAGATGTTGATATATTAATATTTTTTTGCTTGGACTTAAAACCACAAACATTATTCCATGTCACCAGTCTCAGGTTCAGAAGAGTCTCCAGTCTGGTCTTCGGTCTCTGGCTGTAAAAGTGAATGTGGATGTGAGTTCCTGGCTGGTTCTGGTCCTCCACAGTCCTCTCCATCAGCTTCTGTTTCCATCGGACCTTCACATTTATGTGTTTTGACATCAGAACTCTGGGCAAATCTTTTGTTACAAACACTGCAGCTGAATCTTTTCTCTCCTGTGTGGACTATGGCCATGTGTGACCGTAAACCTCCACTCTGTGTAAAAGATTTCTTACAAATTGAGCAGCTGAAAGGCTTTTCTCCTGTGTGGATTCTAATGTGTTTGTGTAAATCTCCACTCTGTGTAAAAGATGTATTACAAACTGAGCAGCTAAAAGGTTTCTCTCCTGTGTGGATTCTCATGTGTTTCTGTAAACTTCCTCTCTGTGTAAAAGATTTATTACAAACTGAGCAGCTAAAAGGTTTCTCTCCTGTGTGACTTCTCATGTGTATCTTCAGATGTGACTCACGGTTAAATCTTCTCCCACACTCAGAGCAGCTAAAAGGTTTTTCTCCCGTGTGAATCATCATGTGTGTCTTCAGATGTGTCCTGCGGCCAAATCTTCTCTCACACTCAGAGCAGCTGAATGTTTTCTTACATGTTGAATCATGTTTCAGAGAGTTTAACGCTGACTGACGTTCTCTGGTCTCCTTCCAATCAGCACTGTCATCAGTCTCAGGTTCAGAATAGTCTCCAGTCTCTGGTTGTAAAAGTGGATGTGGATGTGAGTTACTGGCTGGTTCTGGTCCTCCACAGTCCTCTCCATCAGCTTCTGTTTCCATGTGTTGAGTCTGTCTCTGATGAAGCTGTGAAGACTGAGCTTCCTCTTCATCATCTTCACTCTTCACTGGGACAGGAGTGAATGGGAACTTGGTGATATCAGCCTCCTCCAGCCCTTGGAGCTGCTCTCCCTCCTGACTGCTCCACAGTTCCTCCTGTTCCTCTTTAATGTGTGGGGGAGGCTCTGGCTCCTGCTGGTCCACACTGGAGCTACAGTCCTGCTGCTCAGGGGGAACCTCTTCTTTATCCACCAACAGCTGCTCAACATCTGCAGGAAACACATACAGAGAAATGTTGTGGAATAAAGAAAGACTGGTTGTTCAGTCAGTTACTTAGGTTACATCTACACTATTAGTCTTCCTTTTCAGCCTTGGAAAACTGTTGGAAAGGCTGTTGACTGACATATTAGGGCCCTCTTGTGGTGTTTTTATTGCAACTTAATGGGGCAATCTGTGTTATTTCTTTCCCCAAGCAGTACATGCCTATATGTAACCATCACCTATACAGTCCTAAGTGAATACCTATTCAATAATTGGTCCTTCGAGCCAGAAATGAAGTTTTCCCCGGACCTCAGGATGCAGCCTAGTTTCACACAGCGGGGCCTTACCAGAATCAACACGTCCATAGCGGCAGTTGCAACATCCTCCCTAAATTAGAGACTATGAAATTAGTTTTGCCAGCCACAGGCAAACCATTACAACTCCTAGTTATCTGCACACAGCACAGTATGCGACAAATCTATAAGAGGACCACCTAAGTAAACCATCAGTTGTGCCCCGTTTGCCCTTCACCACCTGGTTTTCCTGCACATTGAACCTAGAAAAGACGCAAGATTCTCAATCAAACTGTGCTTGTACATGAACAACTGCTTACAGAGTGTTCCCTTAGTTGAAGAGGCCTGGCAGTTGGTCAACAAGCTACAGCAGCTTCTTTAATCAGGAGGACCTGAGGTCCATCAATGGGCTAGCAACAGGACAGAAGTCATTAGCCATCTACTACCAGCGGCACACTCAGAAAAACTAGAGCTATGGCTGTCACATGAGTCAACACTTGGACTGAATTGGCACTGTGAAACAGATACCCTTGGCTTTAAGCATTGCCGCCTTAACTATGAACAACCAACAATAAGGAGCATCCATCGAACTCTGGAGAGTCAGTACGACCTACTCGGGACAAGCCCAGAGATTGGGATGATCCACAGTTAGGCTACCTGACGTCGTGAGCTGGAATGAGCTAGAAACACGAAACTTGGCCCAATGATTGGAAATGATGTGCATGAGGTTACCAAGAAAGATGAGCCCAATCGGCCACATGGTGGCGCTATAATGAAGGCATAAATATGTGATTTTTGAAAGGCCACGCCACTCGCACCGTAAGTCGGATTAACACATGCAGCTCAATGGATAGGTCATGTAAAACACAAACAAAAATGGATAGGTCAATCGGCCATTAGATGGCACGGTTTTAATTTTTTTAAATAATAAGCAAAATATTGATGTATGGGAAAGGTTTGGCCTATTAAACATCAGATCCTTGGCAGGAAAATCATTTTTAATCAATGATTTTAGTATTAAGCACAACCTTGATTTTATGTTTTTAACTGAAACCTGGTTGTACAATAATAACAGTGCTACTGTACTCATTGAGTCAGCTCCTCCTAATTTTAGCATTGAGTGAGAATAGAGTGAATAAGAAAGGAGGTGGAGTAGCCATTTTGTTTAATAACTCATTTTAATGCACACAATTATCTTATGGAAATGCTTCTTTTGAATATGTGACTCTTCAGCTGAGGTCCTCCCCTCAAGCTATATTTCTTAATATCTACAGGCCACCTAAATACTGTGCAACCTTCTTCGAAGACTTTGCTGAACTGTTATCTGTGATCTGCATTAACCTTGACTGTGTGGTTATTGCTGGTGATTTCAACACTCATGTTGACAACCCTCAGGACAGAGGGGCTAAAGAACTATGCTGTGTTTTTGAGAATTATGGACTGACTCAGCATGTTACAGAGCCCACACACAATAAGGGGCACACTCTGGACTTGATTATCTCCAAAGGTCTTAACATTTCTAAGGTTGTGGTGACTGATGTTGCTCATTCCTGTCTTTTCTTTAATGGCACTATCTCTGTACAAAAAAGTGTTCAAACAAAGGTAATCAGAAAACAGTGCCTCACTGAAAACACCAGTGAATCATTCATTCAGCTTTTCTCCTCCACACCCGCCCTCTCTGGGGTCTCAGTCAATGAGCTCGTAGATAAATTTCAATTGTTACAAATGCAGCTCAGCGTAAATTCTTTCAGGAAGACCTAACATTAATCACTGCTCTCTTCCTAAATCGAATCAGCTGCTGGAGGCGTTCACCTACCCGATAAGCAATCAGAATTGGGCACAGATTCCATAGGCCAATCACAGCGTCTCAACCCTGTTTTAAATCTGCTTCTCTCCCTGTGCCTTCAGCTGTCGTTTCAGGCAAGGCGTTCATCCCTCCTCCTCCCCTTCCACCTCTCGTCATGATTCTCCGGATGCTGCTCCGTTGCCTCCTTCGGCCTGGTCTTCAGGCCCTTTTCCGCCACCACCGGTGTCTGGATTCCATCGGGGGGTTATATCATGGTTCCCTACCCCTATATTAAATGTATTAAACCTCTTTGCCTACTTGTCAGACGGCTGAAATTTCATGCAACGACATACCCAAATTAAAAGTGGTACAGCTCCCGTATACTTTGACACTCTGGGATGTGCCTGATATCATTGGAAAGGAAACACTCTCAAGTTTTTGTTCCAAGTGTCAGGGTGATTCTAGGCCTCACTGACACAGAGCTACAGAGGCTAGAATAGAGTTTTTTATTTCCGTCCAAGTCATACATCTGTAATATGATTAAAATATACTGCTGTGAACAAATATGAGAGGTAGCAGACAATCCAGGACATTAGCCACATGTGTCTGCTTACTACAGAAAAAATCCAGAAGCCAAAAGACTCAAAAATTGATTTTATATGATTTTTTTTCTACAAATATGGCTGTGCGTTTTTCTTGAAAGGTGCAAAGAAAAAAGCCCAAAAAGTGCAAAATTCAAAACTTCTCAAATACAAAAACACACCCACATCAATCACACATATACTTGACATAACTATATACATAAATATATAGAAATAAGTCATTATAAATTGGTCAGGTATGGCTTTGCATTGTAACAGTCACTGTCTGTGCTGAAACACAGAGCCAGCCATCACAGGGTTAAACTTTCAATGGGTTTCATGGTGTCAATGGAATCGTCTTTTTATTGGCTACAAGGCTAGGGGCGTTTCATAGCATGGAATCTTAACTGGCTGAAGCAAATGTCGATCAATCCCACCTGACCCCACATCTCCTCCGAGCCGTGGTTGGCCGTCAAACCAGTCTATCTCCGGCTCTGAGTGACGGATTGACTTATGAGAGGTCTTGTTAGATTCCTAAGGCTTCAGAGAATAACATGGACGCGGTCATTGGCCGTTAGACGACCGGGAGGAAGCGGAAGAGCCGCTGGAAGAGCGAAGCTGTTGAGTCTCGCGTAGCTGTTTTTGTAACTCTGGGCTTGTAAACTTTACGATTTTGAGGCGAATAACTCGTTTTGGATAAAACGGCTTAGATATTTCATTTCCTTGGACTCTTGTGGATTTATGAAAACAAAGTTTTTTGGGATTATATCACCTCTGTGGATAAAGGGACACTCAAAAAGGTATGAATGCACACACACCAGCTGCGCAGTGTAATTCTTAATTAATTTATTGTCTTTAACAGTGTTATAACTTCTATAAATCACCTTATGCTTTGTGTGTGGGCATAAATTAATCTTGAGAGGCTAAGCTTTCAAGTGGTGTATCGCATGGCCGTATATTGTGAAGATTTAATGTGTAAAAAGTTATAACAAAGTGTATAGAGCGTCCATTTTGAGCGGAAGTGGGTCGTATGCGGGACAGTGACATTAGAGAGGTTAATATAACGATGGAGTCCAATCTCTAATACTCTGTACATATTATCATACTCATGTACATCTTATCATGCTCATGTACAATAAACCTTTTGCATATCTGCAAACAAGTCTCTCCTGATTGAAATGTTATTGATACCATTGCTCCCACTAGAGTTAAAGCTGTCTCTGGTAAGAAAAGATCTCCATGGAGAAATGCCATACTTGTAAGATCCGCGTCGAAAAGCTGAACGCAGGTGGCGAAAAACTACTCTCCAGGTCCATTATGACATCTATAAAGAGAGACTTCACAATTATAATTTGGAACTGATGAATGCAAGACAGTCCTTCTCTGATATTATTGGTAGAAACCATAATAATTCACGTACTTTGTTTGCTACTGTTGATAGATTAACAAACCCTCCAGTACCAGTAGCATCTGAATTTTTATCCACCAAAGCCTGTACTGAATTTGCCATCTTCTTCACAGATAAAATTCAGAGAATTAGACAGTTAGTGCCTCCAAATCAATTACGGGATATATGTTGTCACACTGTCCAGGCAAAACAAATTTCAATATGACACAATTTCATACGATCAACCACAATAACCTGGAGGACATTATACAACATCTGAAGATCTCCTCCTGTTGCCTTGATATTCTGCCAACAGACGTTTTCAAAAATGTTTCTAGTTGTTTGGTTTTATATCTTATACAGATTGTCAGATCATCAAGCCACTCTTAAAAAAGAACAATCTCGACATGTCAATAATGAACTATAGGCCAATATCAAACCTTCCATTTTTAAGTAAAATCATTGAAAAAGTGTTTTTTCAACAATTCACTCTTTTCTTGTCAGTAAACAGCAGTTTTGATGCCTTCCAGTCGGGTATTCGACCACACCACAGCACTGAGACAGCTCTTGTTAAAGTATTTAATGATATCCACTTGAACACAGATAGTGGCAAAACTACAATCTTAGTATTACTTAATATCAGCACTGCATTTGATACGGTAGACCATGACATATTACTAGACCGATTGGAAAACTGGATTGCCTCAGTTCTAAACTGGTTTGAATCCTATTTAAAGAATAGAGACTTCTTTGTGTCTATAGGCAATTATGTATCTGAGCACACAAATATGACGTGCGGAGTTCCCCAAGGCTCCGTTCTGGGGCCTCTTCTGTTTAACATCTACATGCTTCCACTGGCTCAGATTATGGAAAACAACAAGATAAGTTACCACAGTTATGCGGATGACACACAACTCTATATAATTTTAATGCCTGGAGACTATAGTCCAATACAAAAACTGACTAAATGCATTGAACAAATCTACGACTGGATGTGCCACAATTTTCTTAAATTAAATGAAGAAAAAACTGAGGTGGTTGTTTTAGGGAAAAGAGAGGAACGTTTGAAAGTCAGCACTCAGCTTCAAACGACAATGTTAAAAACAACAGACAAAGCTGATCCAGAACGCTGCTGCTCGAGTCCTCACTAACACCAAGAAAGTGGATCACATCACTCCAGTTCTGAAGTCTTTACACTGGCTTCCTGTGCCTCAGAGTTTATTTCAAAATACTTCTTCTAGTTTATAAATCACTAAATGTCTTAGGGCCAAAATATATTTCTGATCTGTTAATATGCTACAAACCACCCAGATCTCTCAGGTGGTCTGGGACAGGTCTGCTTTCTGTCCCCAGAGTCAGAACTAAACAGGGTGAAGCAGGGTTTAGCTATTATGCTTCACATATCTGGAACAACTGCCAGAAAACTGCAGGTCTGCTGCAACTCTCAGCACTTTTAAATCAAGGCTGAAGACCTTTCTTTTTGATATTGCCTTTCCGTGATTCATTTATTTAACTGTGAATTTTATTCTTGTATTTTATCTCGTTTTAAATTATGTATATGTAATTTTTTATATTTAGGCCTATATTTTCTATTTTTGCTCTTTGCTTTTTTATGCAAAGCACTTTGAGTTGCTTTGTGCTGAAAATGTGCTATATAAATAAAATTGCCTTGCCTTTCTTTCCAGATAATGATAAACTAAGTATAAGGTTACTTGAATTGTCATTATGTTTTTGTTAGGGCTGTCGAAATAATGTGTTAATTTCGATTAATTAATCTGAGAAAAATTAGTGCGTTAAAAAAAATGAATCGCAATAAATCCATTCCATTCCTTTCACCCGGAGCCATTCTGAGACCATGGATGTAGCTATATATATATATATATATATATATATATATATATGGATGTCATGGTGCGTTCAATGAAGGTGGTAATCTACAGCCTTGCGGTGCATTCGTAGTTGTTGTAAAATACCCTTTTGAATTTATTTCCTCAGCATATTAGGTCATATTGTTGATTGTTTATATATATATATATATATATATATATATATATATATATATATATATATATATATATATATATATATATATATATATATATATAGAACAGTGAAAATAATAATAAAAATTGTTTATTTAACTTTAATGTCACTGATGATTATTCATTTGAATTTAAATATTTAAAATACTTTCACAGCAAAAATGATGTCTGCGATTAATTTAGATTAATTAGTCACAGTCTGTAATTAATTCGATTACATTTTTTAATTGATTGAAAGCCCTAGTTTTTGTATATTGTATGAGTTCTTGTTATGGACACACACACACACACACACACACACTCACACACACACACACACACACACACACACACACACACACACACACACACACACACACTAAGCCTCAGTGGTTACAATACTGTGCTGTTGTGTTCCAAGGTGAACATCACAACTATGTAACAATCACCTATACAGTCCTAAGAGAATACCTATTAAATGTATTAATTTATTTATTAATTTGTTTATTTAGAAAACCCCCCCTGAAATCACCATCACCAAACACACCAGACTCCATGTAAATAATCAGGACTTTTAGCGTGTATAGAGCCAGACTCCATGTAAATAATCACTACTTTTAGCGTGTATAGAGCCAGACTCCATGTAAATAATCACTACTTTTAGCGTGTATAGAGCCAGACTCCATGTAAATAATCAGGACTTTTAGCGTGTATAGAGCCAGACTCCATGTAAATAATCACTACTTTTAGCGTGTATAGAGCCAGACTCCATGTAAATAATCACTACTTTTAGCGTGTATAGAGCCAGCATATCTCCACATGTAAATGGGTGAATTAAGGGTTTATTTCAACCAGACCAGAGTGGTGATTGTTGGAACAGTGGAAAGATGAACCAAGACGGCTTTTGGTAGTTTTATTTAGTTTCTGTCCACTCTGAATGAAGTGAGTTTTCCGATGATAAAAGTCCTGATTATTTACATGGAGTCTGGTGGGTTTGGCGAAGGCCTGTTAAAGAGCGAAGATTCCAATAGATCTTATGAACAAATGCTTATTTCCATCCGTCCTGTCGTCATATGGTTGCTGAGAGAAGAGACCACAGGAAGGAGAGAAAGATCAACTGAAGGTTTAATGGCCAAACCTGCTCTGTGTAGCCGGAGCTGAGGGTTGAAAACAGCGTCCAGTAGCTCCCGTTGTCGCTCGTTCTCCTCTTTTGAACGACAAAGTTCCTCCTCGTACTCTGCTATCGTTCTTTCAAACAGCCCAAATATCTCTTCAGCAGCCGCAGTTAGTCGCTGCTTCACCAACGCTCTCAGCATCTGGACTTTACACATTTTACCTGTTTCTCAACACGACGAAGACGCTCTGCTAACACTCCTTTCTGCTAGACGCCATCTTGTTCAAAGGGGGAAGTTAGCCGCAGTGAAGACTACAGCTTCCGGTGCATTTCAAACTAAAGGTCCGGAAGTGTTCTAGACTTCCTCTGAAAAACACGCAGGAATATAAATGATAAAACACACTTTTGAAGAAAGACAAATACTTTATGAAATGTTCTGAGCTCTGAGAAAACAATGAACCAAATTAAAGATGATAGTAGATTATTTCCATTTCCTTTTAATGTGTAAAACAGAAGATACAAGTTGTGGTCTTGCAATGTAATATCATCTGATTTTGTTGTTTTGTCTGAAGGTGAACATTAACTTCACCTTCTTCATAAAGCAGGAAACACTGTGAATGGACCCAACCAATCAGGGTTTTTCATTGTGTTCTCACTCAACAGAAGGTGCATCTCATAGCTCTTATCTGATATCTCCTTGACTCCTCTCTCCTCGGCTGAACCGGAAGTTGTTCTGTCCCTCGGTGAAGGTTGTCTCAAAGCTCTTATTTCTTGACCCACTCAGGCATGCAAACAGGTCATGGGTATAAAAGGTGAGAAGGATACTGTGGACCCCTGACCATCTAGGGGGGGGTCTGGGGGTATGCTACCCTGGAAGAAAACGTTGTACATTTTAAGGTTTAACGCATCAATCTGGTGAACTTTGAGAACAAAATGAAGAGGCTAGATCTACGTAGAATCTGTGTTCTTGTAAGTGATTTAACCATAAACACATTTTTATATAGTATACGTTTGAGTCATCAAAAGGAAAAGGTCTGCACGCTAAATTTGGACGTTTAATTTGATAAATACTTATTACATATAGAGCATCTATCTGTACATTTTATATTAATTTAGTGAAACAAGGACCTTAAGCACTCATTCCTTGAAAAGTACACAACAGGTGTCAAAGGATGAAAATGTCATTCTTTGAAAAGCATTTCATTCTCACGTTATTAGACCGTTCTGTGAGACAGAGAAGGCAAGATGATCTGCAGCTTAACACTTGTGTGTTGTTCGGGTCTGTGGGACCCGTTTCCAATGTTTGCTAAAATAAGAATTATGCTATTTATTATATCTTCTAACTCAAACTCATTGGCCTTGGTTCATGTTCTGTGAAGAACATAAAAAAATACTTTTTTTCAATGACTGCACACAGTATGGTAATTATCATAAAAGTGGATGTGGATCACATTCACATCCACTTTTACTATGATTAAATATGATATACATTATATTGGAATATACGCATTTACTCTAGCAGCAATTTTCTCCAACGCAGATTCTCTCTCTTGCAGCAGCCGCTGTGTTGCTTTTTTTACGAAATACATGTTAAATTCTCATATGTGCGTATGAGTATTTCCGCCGACCCGTTTGTTTGTGGTTGTTGCCATGGTGAATCGTAGCATCATGGCTCCATTCATGCTGTCTTTTTATTGTGGTGGTGCACGAGCGTGAACCGACTCATATCAGCTGTTCTGGAACCGAAAACTCTGAGTTTCCATCTCAGGGTAAATCAACTCAGAGTTCAGGGTTAGACTCAGAGATTGTTAAACCTCCTTCCTGAAACGGACCCCAGGGGACTGAGGTTCAATACAAACACTGAGGAAGTGCATTGAACAAATCAAAGATTCGCCCTCAGCGTTCTTCCTTTTCTCCAGTACACCCAGGTTGTTGTGACCCAGACAATAACTACTAACATACATGCTAGTCAACAGATGGTTTACTTCAAATGATTTCACTTTATTTCATCCTGGATGGTACTCAGCATGTCCTGGTGTACCACACCGGTCATATCAAACCATTATATTTATTTACTTTATTAGCTTTACCATGGCCTAATTCGTGGAATAAGAGACACTATACATGTAAATGTACTGTATTTATATAGCGTTTTTCTAGTCTCAACAACTACTCAAAGCACTTTTACATAGTAAAAGTGCTTTGAGTAGAGCGCAGCGCAGCTCCGATGCGCTGCACTTCGACATGCGACTGCAGGGCCAGGGATCAAACCCCCAACCTTACGATTGGCAGGCGACCGCTCTACCACTGAGCCACAGCCGCCCCTGTACGTGTCACAAGACCTTAATCATGTTGGTGTCACTGATCATATTACCTTGGAACATAGCAATGCACAAGTGAGTTTTTATAGTTTTATACAGATCATAATATCTCCATCTCAGCTTTGCTTCAAAGAGAAAACTCCTCCCCTCCCTGACAGGAAACACCTTGCTAGGCTAACTTCCCTATGCTACCTCCCCTGTAACTGTAACTAATTACTTTTTTAAAGTAAGATGACCAACCCTGATCATCTCTCAATGCAAATCACACCAGCTGTTAGGCTAACCGACATACAACCATGCTAATCTCTATGCGAGGACACCATGAAGACTCCAGAGACGGTGATATTTATTTGTTCCATTTTAACAAACAAACCGAGCTGCCTCGGACACATCAAAGACTACTCAAAGTCGACTAATCGAATCTAAGTCGAATCTAAGTTTCATTTACATCTTTAGATGGATATGGATAAACAGAAAGCATCACTTCGAAACTGGGCAAAACAACCAGCACTACTTTATTTATACGTTGGGTTTTTCCGATTGCTTAAGCACCATTTTGAAAACAGGTTTTCCAAAACACTACACACAATTAACAGAACACCTCATACCCTTTGCAAAATGAAAAACTCTTGCAAAGACTATACTAATTTATAAAAAAAACATATTTACACGTTTCGTATGACTTAATTCAGTTTGAAACAGTTGCCCACTGCTGTTGCTAACTTAAAACACTTTTAGCAATTCTACGTCTCAGTAATTAGAGTACTGTAAATGTAAAGTACACAGAAAAAGTGCAAATATACAATAAGTTCACCATAGACTACACAAGACCAATGCTGCAGACTGAGGAATATATAATGTATTTCTCTCCATATACCCAAATCAGCCAACAACATGTCCTAGTTTCATGCTACTACAGTAGTGTGTATTCTGTTAGCTCAGCAAACAACAGACAAACATGACATAGTTACTTAGAGAGAAGAGAATATATGTGTGGACTCTGTAAAATATCGGGTGCTTACATTTGTTTGAGTTCTTAGTGATTATATGACAGACATTATACAACCCCAAATCAGAAAATGTTGGGACAGTATGGAAAACACAAATAACAAAGAAAGTAGTGATTTCTAAATGTACTTTGACTTGTATTTCATTGCAGACAATACAACAGCACATAATTTAATGTGTTCCTCATGATTTTTATTGTTCTTGTTTAAAAAAAAACAAAATTCCTATTTTGGTTCTTGCAACACATTTAAAAAAAAGTTGGGACAGTAAAGCATTTACCACTTTGTAATGTTGCCATTCCTTTTCACAACACTTAAAAGACGTTTAGGGACTGAAGACACCAAGTGATGAAGTGTTTCAGGTGGAATTTTGTCCCATTCTTGCTGCAAACAAGTCTTAAGGTGGGCAACAGTACAGGGTCTTCGTTGTCGCATTTTGCGCTTCAAAATGCGCCACACATTCTCTATTGGAGACAGGTCGGGACTGCAGGCAGGCCAGTCAAGTACCCGTATCCTCTTCCTCCGCAGCCAGGACTTTGTAATGTGTGCAGAATGTGGTTTTGCATTATCTTGTTGAAATATGCATGGACGTCCCTGGAAAAGATGTCTTCTTGAAGGCAGCATATTGTGCTCCAAAATCTCTATGTACTTTTCAGCATTAATGGTGCCATCACAGAAGTGCAAGTTACCTTTTCCAAGGGCACTGACACAACCCCATACCATGACAGACCCTGGCTTTTGGACTTGTTTCTGGTACCAGTCTGGATGATCCTTTTCTTCTTTGGTCCGGAGCACACAGCGTCCATTTCTCCCAAAAAATACCTGAAATACTGATTAATCTGACTACAGTACAGTTGCGCCCTTGTCCTTTACGCACTGAAATTCCTCCTCATTCCTTGAATCTTTTAAATATGTTATGCACTGTTGAAGGTGAAATAAGCAAATGTCTTCCTATCTTTCTTTGAGGAACATTGTTTTTAAACATTTCAATAATTTTCTCACGTATTTGTTGGCAAACTGGCGATCCTCGGCCCATCTTTGCTCCTAAAGGACTAGACCTTTCTTGGATGCTGCTTTTATACCAAATCATAATTACAATCACCTGTTGACATCACCTGTTTCAAATCACATCATTATTTAACCAATTTACCTGATTACTAGCCCTAAATTGCTCCTGTCCCAACCTTTCTTGGAATGTGTTGCAGGTCTGAATGACAGGAAAGGTTGTATATTTACAAATGAAATTAAGTTGACCAGACAAAACATGAAATATTTTGTGTTCACATTGTCTGCAATGAAATACAAGTCAAAGTACATTTAGAAATCACTACTTTCTTTTTTTATTTGTGTTTTTCATACTGTCCCAACTTCTTCTGATATGGGGTTGTATAATATATTTCTCTCCATATACCCAAATCAGTCAACATGGAAAATCCCAAGAACATGTCCTAGTTTCATGCTACTACAGTAGTGTGTATTCTGTTAGCTCAGCAAACAACAGACAAACATAACAGTTACTTAGAGAGAAGAGAATATATGTGTGGGCCCTGTAAAATATCGGGTGCTTACATTTGTTTGAGTTCTTAGTGATTATATGACAGACATTACAAGAAAAAACAATATCTAATAAAATATTTAAAATAAGAGTACTTTCTCCTACCACACAATACAATGTATTCTTTCTAGATGTTGATACATAAAGATTTTTGTTTGATACTTGAGAAGCTTTGCTTGGACTTAAAGGCACAAACATTATTCAGGTTCAGAAGAGTCTCCAGTCTGGTCTTTAGTCTCTGGTTGTAAAAGTGGATGTGGATGTGAGTTCCTGTCTGGTTCTGGTCCTCCACAGTCCTCTCCATCAGCTTCTGTTTCCATCGGACCAACACATTTATGTGTTTTGACATGAGAACGCCAGGCAAATCTTTTGTTACAAACACTGCAGCTGAATCTTTTCTCTCCTGTGTGGACTGCCATGTGTGACCGTAAATGTCCTCTCTGTGTAAAATATTTCTTACAAACTGAGCAGCTAAAAGGTTTTTCTCCTGAGTGGACTATGGCCATGTGTGACCGTAAACCTCCCCTCCGTGTAAAGGACTTATTACAGACTGAGCAGCTAAAAGGTTTCTCTCCTGTGTGAGTGTTCATGTGTTTTTGTAAATCTCCACTCTGTGTAAAAGATTTCTTACAAACTGAGCAGCTGAAAGGTTTTTCTCCTGTGTGAGTTCTTATGTGTCTCTTCAGGGTTCCACGTTCAGTGAAAGCTTTACCACACTCAGAGCAGCTAAAAGGCTTCTCTCCTGTATGAGTTCTCATGTGTATCCGTAAACTTCTAGATGTTAAAAACGTTTTATTACAAACTAAGCAGCTGAAAGGTTTTTCTCCTGTGTGAGTTAGCATGTGTTTCCTCAGGGTTCCACTATAAGAGAAAGCTTTACCACAATCAGAGCAGCTGAAAGGTTTTTCTCCTGTGTGGATTCTCATGTGTCTCTTCAGATGTGGCTTGGTGCCAAATCGGTTCCCACACTCAGAGCAGCTGAATGGTTTCTTACGTCTTGAATCATGTTTCAGAGAGTTTAAAGCGGACTGAGGTTCTCTGGTCTCCTTCCAATCAGCACTGTCATCAGTCTCAGGTTCAGAAGAGTCTCCAGTCTGGTCTTCAGTCTCTGGTTGTAAAAGTGGATGTGAGTTCCTGTCTGGTTCTGGTCCTCCACAGTCCTCTCCATCAGCTTCTGTTTCCATCGGACCAACACATTTATGTGTTTTGACATGAGAACGCCAGGCAAATCTTTTGTTACAAACACTGCAGCTGAATCTTTTCTCTCCTGTGTGGACTGCCATGTGTGACCGTAAATGTCCTCTCTGTGTAAAATATTTCTTACAAACTGAGCAGCTAAAAGGTTTTTCTCCTGAGTGGACTATGGCCATGTGTGACCGTAAACCTCCCCTCCGTGTAAAGGACTTATTACAGACTGAGCAGCTAAAAGGTTTCTCTCCTGTGTGAGTGTTCATGTGTTTTTGTAAATCTCCACTCTGTGTAAAAGATTTCTTACAAACTGAGCAGCTGAAAGGTTTTTCTCCTGTGTGAGTTCTTATGTGTCTCTTCAGGGTTCCACGTTCAGTGAAAGCTTTACCACACTCAGAGCAGCTAAAAGGCTTCTCTCCTGTATGAGTTCTCATGTGTATCCGTAAACTTCTAGATGTTAAAAACGTTTTATTACAAACTAAGCAGCTGAAAGGTTTTTCTCCTGTGTGAGTTAGCATGTGTTTCCTCAGGGTTCCACTATAAGAGAAAGCTTTACCACAATCAGAGCAGCTGAAAGGTTTTTCTCCTGTGTGGATTCTCATGTGTCTCTTCAGATGTGGCTTGGTGCCAAATCGGTTCCCACACTCAGAGCAGCTGAATGGTTTCTTACGTCTTGAATCATGTTTCAGAGAGTTTAAAGCGGACTGAGGTTCTCTGGTCTCCTTCCAATCAGCACTGTCATCAGTCTCAGGTTCAGAAGAGTCTCCAGTCTGGTCTTCAGTCTCTGGTTGTAAAAGTGGATGTGAGTTCCTGGCTGGTTCTGGTCCTCCACAGTCCTCTCCATCAGCTTCTGTTTCCATGTGTTGAGTTTGTCTCTGATGAAGCTGTGAGGACTGAGCTTCCTCTTCATCATCTTCACTCTTCACAGGGACAGGAGTGAATGGGAACTTGGTGATATCAGCCTCCTCCAGCCCTTGGAGCTGCTCTCCCTCCTGACTGCTCCACAGTTCCTCCTGTTCCTCTTTAATGTGTGGGGGGTGCTCTGGCTCCTGCTGGTCCACAGTGGACCTACACGGCTGCTGCTCAGGGGGAACCTCTTCTTTAACCACCAACAGCTGCTGAACATCTGTAGGAAACATACAGAGAAATGTTGGAATGTGGAAATGCATCTTATCACCTGGATTGTGATTGTTATAAAGAAAGACTGGTTGTTCAGTCAGTTACTTAGGTTACATCTACACTTCTAGTCTTCCTTTTCAGCCTTGGAAAACTGTTGGAAAGGCTGTTGACTGACATATTAGAGCCCTCTTGTGAGAGGCTCCACGCCTCTGGAGCAACTATCTACCTATCTAACTATGTTAAAGCGCTTTGAGTAGTCGTTAAGACTAGAAAAGCGCTATATAAATACAGTCCATTTAACTCAGTAATACAGTGGGCAATAAATCACTGTAAAGAAAAGACCTTTACGACAGCAGATGTGGTGAAAACACTACCACTTGTGTCCAAAGCGGCCGCTAGAATCAACACAAACTGAAAGTTACATATAGCCACATTAAGAGGCATAACAAGAGACTTGTCAGAATAACAGAGTGCTAAGTGGATTTTACTGCACTCAAATGGTTCAAGTTGTGTGTCTCTGATGAACTGTGAGTAAAAACAATCATTTTTGTCTGATCTGGACATTATTTGAGTCGTTCACTGTGTTGTGGTGAGATGTTTGTTGATGCGGAGCTAATCTAATCACCATGTGGCTTCCTAATGCTAATGCTAGTTTAGCTGTACGTTAATATTTCTAGTAAGACGGTTGTATTTGGACAATGTTGACATTCTCCTATGTAAATTACACGGATGTCTGTTTTTATTAGGGATGCCGAACTTTGGGCTTTTTGACTGAGTTCAGGTACTGCCGAACTTTAGAATCTTTTTCGACCAAACCCTACCAAAGAGAAGTAACAAGAGGCAAAACTCGAGAAAAAGATGCTAACATGTTGAGTTTCTGCTCTTGCCAAAGAGTATAGAAGTAACAAGAGGAGAAACTCAATAGAACGTTCCATTGCAAACAAACGCACCCATGACAGAGCTGCAGCTCCGCCATCTTGGACTGAACTATCTTGTTACTTCCACTAGGGTTGTGCTTATGGACGATACCATCGGATTTATGAATGTACTTAGTAACAGTAGGCTAATTAATGAGGGCAGTATTTTGTGTGAGCTATATTGCGCATCTGTTCATGTGCGCTGCAAGAGTTATGTTTCTGTTTTTTTAATTTCGTTAGTCAGTGCAAACATAACGGAGAATGTAGTTTAATCTCAGTAATGATGGTGTATTAGGTAATTACTGTTGCTCTGTTAAAGGCAAACGTTCCACTGTTACGCAGAGCACGGACATCTGCACTGTAGTTAAGTGAAAGTAGGTCAAATTGTAATTTATTGCCAATAGCAGGCTACCTACTACATAGGTCACTGCAATTTAAAGATATATTCATATATCCAGTGGTGAAATATCCATTTCAAAAATAAAAGACAAAAGATGGGAGTAGAGTTCGGTTCGGCAGAATCTTAACCAGTGGGTTCAGTATTCGGCAGAACCCCAAAAATCTGGGTTCGGTGCCTCCCTAGTTTTTATTACAACCTAATGGAGCAATCAGTGTTACTTCTTTCCCCAATCAGTACATCCTATATATATATATATATATATATATATATATATATATATATATATATATATATATAGATAGAGAGAGAGAGAGAGAGAGAGAGATCTCAGATCTCAGGATGCAGCCTAGTTTCACATACAGTGGGGCCGTACCAGAATCAACAACATCCTCTACCTTAGAGAGACTAAGAAATGAGTTTTCTCAGCCACAGTCAAGCCATTACAACTCCTAGTTATCTGCACACAGCACAGTATGCAACAAATCTATAAGAGGACCACCTGGGTAAACCATCAGCATTGTCTGCCCAGTCATTCCATACATTCAGCCCATTAAGTCAGACAGGCAAGGCAAGGCAGCTTTATTTGTATAGCACATGTCAGCAACAGGGCAATTCAAAGCATGTTTTTTCTCCCATCCAGGAATGCTGTGTGCACTAGCCAGACCTTCCTCTGCAGTGCTATGGAGGAAGGTCTGTACATGCAAGACTAGTGTGAAAGGAACCCTACTGCTGGGTTCCCTTGAACTTTTACGCACTTGATTTCTGCAGATTATTCCCCCTAAAAACCCTGTTAACGTTGTTCCTACCTTCCTCTTCATCATCTTCACTCTTCACAGGGACAGGAGTGAATGGGAACTTGGTGATATCAGCCTCCTCCAGCCCTTGAAGCTGCTCTCCCTCCTGACTGCTCCACAGTTCCTCCTGTTCCTCTTTAATGTGTGGGGGGTGCTCTGGCTCCTGCTGGACCACAGTGGAGCTACACTCCTGCTGCTCAGGGGGAACCTCTTCTTTAACCACCAACAGCTGCTCAACATCTGCAGGAAACAGGATACACACTCAGGAAACAGAATGAAGTACAGACAATGGTTTACTCAATGCTTTTAGCCAACTATTTAATCTGTGTAGTCAGTACTTTTAGATAACTACATCAAATGTTTAAACAGTACTATTAGCAGCTGAATGTTTTCTTACATCTTGAATCATCTTCCAGAGTTAAAACCTTCCATATGGAGTCATCCAGTGCAAAAATAAACATAATGAACATTATAACTCATATAAACGACAAACTATTTACATTTCTTCAAAAAAGGCCCAAATTTATCCAAAACTTCTAAACAGTGAGGCCATTCTTCTCCGTAGAACGGTTTACAATGGGAATAGACGATCTTTGTGGCAACAGAACATATCTGTTCACTCCGTTGCTATTTTGGCTTGGTGTGAGCCATCCCTTCTATCATAGAATATCTTTGCTCTCGGATGACTGCTTTCCATTGGTTTGCAAGACAATAACAAACTCCCAGATGCATCATGGGAAAACGAAAGTGGATGTTAGCATCAGAGCTAGCGGCGATTCGGCGCAGATAAACGGCTGAAAAATCCTAAATTATGGACATGAAGTGTATCAATCCTGGATGTAAGAGTTTGGACACACACACACACACACACACACACACACACACACACACACACACACACACACACACACACACACACTTCTGTTTGGTGGCTGATGCTGACTGAAAAACTCAGCCACCATTGAACTGGATTGATAATGACGTCAGCAAACGGGACATGATAAACGTTAACACAACTTAATATTCAACTACGTGTAAAACATATCTATCATCAATAAAGCTCTTCTTGAGGGGGGGGGGTGGGGCTGCGCTCTGATATCACTGCAATGGCAACTAAGTCCGCCCAGCTCCAAGTAGACACACACACACACACACACACACACACACACACACACAGGTAAACACACACACACACACACACACACACCCTCTAAGCCTCAGTGGTTACAATACTGTGCTGTTGTGTCCCAAGGTGAACATCACTACTATGTAACAATCACCTATACAGTCCTAAGAGAATACCTATTAAATAAGAACCTTTGTTTATCTAGAAAACAGCCCCGAAATCACCATCACCAAACCCACCAGACTCCATGTAAATAATCAGGACTTTTAGCGTGTATAGAGCCAGACTCCATGTAAATAATCACTACTTTTAGCGTGTATAGAGCCAGACTCCATGTAAATAATCAGGACTTTTAGCGTGTATAGAGCCAGACTCCATGTAAATAATCAGGACTTTTAGCGTGTATAGAGCCAGACTCCATGTAAATAATCACTACTTTTAGCGTGTATAGAGCCAGACTCCATGTAAATAATCAGGACTTTTAGCGTGTATAGAGCCAGACTCCATGTAAATAATCAGGACTTTTAGCGTGTATAGAGCCAGACTCCATGTAAATAATCAGGACTTGTAGCGTGTATAGAGCCAGACTCCATGTAAATAATCAGGACTTTTAGCGTGTATAGAGCCAGACTCCATGTAAATAATCAGGACTTTTAGCGTGTATAGAGCCAGACTCCATGTAAATAATCACTACTTTTAGCGTGTATAGAGCCAGACTCCATGTAAATAATCAGGACTTTTAGCGTGTATAGAGCCAGACTCCATGTAAATAATCACTACTTTTAGCGTGTATAGAGCCAGACTCCATGTTAATAATCAGGACTTTTAGCGTGTATAGAGCCAGACTCCATGTAAATAATCACTACTTTTAGCGTGTATAGAGCCAGACTCCATGTAAATAATCAGGACTTTTAGCGTGTATAGAGCCAGACTCCATGTAAATAATCAGGACTTTTAGCGTGTATTGAGCCAGACTCCATGTAAATAATCACTACTTTTAGCGTGTATAGAGCCAGCATATCTCCACATGTAAATGGGTGAATTAAGGGTTTATTTCAACCAGACCAGAGTGGTGATTGTTGGAACAGTGGAAAGATGAACCAAGACGGCTTTTGGTAGTTTTATTTAGTTTCTGTCCACTCTGAATGAAGTGTGTTTTCCGATGATAAAAGTCCTGATTATTTACATGGAGTCTGGTGGGTTTGGCGAAGGCCTGTTAAAGAGCGAAGATTCCAATAGATCTTATGAACAAATGCTTATTTCCATCCGTCCTGTCGTCATATGGTTGCTGAGAGAAGAGACCACAGGAAGGAGAGAAAGATCAACTGAAGGTTTAATGACCAAACCTGCTCTGTGTAGCCGGAGCTGAGGGTTGAAAACAGCGTCCAGTAGCTCCCGTTGTCGCTCGTTCTCCTCTTTTGAACGACAAAGTTCCTCCTCGTACTCTGCTATCGTTCTTTCAAACAGCCCAAATATCTCTTCAGCAGCCGCAGTTAGTCGCTGCTTCACCAACGCTCTCAGCATCTGGACTTTACACATTTTACCTCTTTCTCAACACGACGAAGACGCTCTGCTAACACTCCTTTCTGCTAGACGCCATCTTGTTCAAAGGGTGAAGTTAGCCGCAGTGAAGACCACAGCTTCCGGTGCAGATTAGTTGCTCAGCTTCAAAATAAAAGTCCGGAAGTGTTTCAGGCTAACATGGAAGAAAAAACACAGGAAGATAAATGATGCATTTTCAGAGCTCTGAGAAAACAAAGAACTAAATTAAAGATGATGGTAGTTTGTTTCCCTTTTTCTTTTAAAGTGTCAAACAGAAGACAGAAGGTTTAATCTTGGAGTGTAAATGTAAGATGTCAACTGATTTTGTTGTTTGTCTAAAGGAGAAGTTAATGTTTGTGTTTATCATTATCTCGTGTGACCGATCATTATCATATAAAATCAGACCACTTTAAAAAAATGTAAAAAGAACCAAAAGCAAAAAGAAAGACAAAATTGTTTCTAAAACCTAGTCTGAGTGCAATGTATAATCTATCTATTGTGAGCTAGTGCTAGTATTACTAGATCTCAGTGCTGCATTTGACACGGTTGACCACGACATATTACTAAACAGAATGGAAAACTGGGTAGGCCTTTCTGGCACAGTACTAAAGTGGTTTGAATCATATTTAAAGAATACAAATTACTATGCATCAATAGGTAACTGTGGTTCTGAGTGCACAAGATTGACATGTGGAGTTCCCCAAGGCTCCATCCTGGGGCCTCTACTGTTTATTATCTACATGCTGCCCCTAGCAAAAATCATGGAAAACAACAACGTAAGCTATCATAGTTATACAGACGACACACAGATTTATATAACCTTGTTGCCAGGGGACTACAGTCCAATACTACAACTGGCTAAGTGTATTGAACAAACCAACGACTAGATGTGCCAGAATTTTCTAAAATTAAACGAAGAGAAAACAGAGGTGATTATTTTTGGCCCCTAACATGAACGATTAAAAGTCAGCACTCATCTTCAAACAACAAAGGTAAAAACAACAGACAAAGCCAGAAATCTTGGGGTAATTATGGACTCTGACTTGAATTTTAACAGCCACATTAAGTCAGTAACCAAATCTGCCTTTTATCAACTCAAAAATATATCAAGGCTAAAAGGACTTATGTGTCAACATGATTTGGAAAAACTTGTCCATGCTTTTGTATTCAGTAGACTGGACTACTGTAACGGGGTCTTTACAGGTCTCCCTAAAAAATCACTGACAGCTGCAGCTGATCCAGAACGCTGCTGCTCGAGTCCTTCAACACCAAGAAAGTAGATCACATCACTCCAGTTCTGAAGTCCTTACACTGGCTTCCTGTGCACCAAAGAATAGATTTCAAAATACCCCTGCTAGTTTATAAATCATTAAATGGTTTAGGACCAATTTACCTCTCAAATCTGCTACTAAACTATGAGCCACATAGATCGCTAAGATCGTCAGGGACAGGACTGCTCGCCATCCCCAGAATCAGATCAAAAAAGGGGGGAAGCTGCATTTAGTTTCTATGCTCCACATATCTGGAACAAACTTCCGCTAAACTGTAGGTCAGCACCTACTCTCAGCTCTTCTGAATCAAGGCTGAAAACCTTTCTTTTTAACGCTGCCTTTTGTTCATTAATTGCACTCCATTATGAATTTACTCTTGGATTTAATCTACTTTTAATAGTTTTAATCTGGTTTTTATTTTTGTATTAACTGCTTTTTATCATTAATTTGTATTAGATATTAATTTTGAATGTGTTTTAATGTTTTATGTAAAGCCCATTGAATTGCATTGCTGCTGAACTGCTATACAAATAAAATTGCCTATCTACCTATCTATCTATCTATATCTCTCACAAACATACAAAACACACATCTTCTCTCTCAAGTTATTCATTTATTCATTTGATTTGCATCATGTGCACAAAAACACAAAGAATCAGTCGTTGGCGGTTCAAAACTCAGGCTCGTTCCAACATTATTAAATGTGTAGAAAACAAATCATAGTAAAAATGAGAATCTCTGAAAAAGTACATACATTTAAATACAACATACATAACAAATTAAATAAGGGCTGTCAATCGATTACAACATTTTTTCAAAATTAATTACATACTCTGATTTATTAATCTAAATTAAGCGCATACATCATTTTTGCTGTTAAAGTATTTTAAATATTTCAGTTCAAATTAATCAATGAATAACCAGCATTAGTTTAAAAAAACAGCATAAAAACAGCATAAAGTTAAAAAAAAATATTATTATTATTTTTATCTTTCAAATAATGACCATAACACCCCACACGTGCAATAAAAGCTGTGAAAAAACAATAACTCAGAGCATTTATATTTTCAGTAGGCAACTGACTGCAAGCAGGCACATCTGGACACAAACAAGCAGGCTTATGTGCCGGGGCTGAACCCGGAGAGCCCCGGCCTAATTTAACCACTGATTTATTCACAACCATTTTCACCAAATTTAACTGTTCACCATGTGCACAGGTTTCAGAGTGGTGGAATTGTTGCATTCAGACATTTGTGCTCATGATGCCCATTCAATCAGCCATTTGTGATGATAACACAAACATTTCACAAGAATGTCAGCTGTGAGTAGATGGCTGTGTGAACACTGAAGGCATACACTGGCAAATCGAAAGGGCATCATGAGCAAAGATGTCTGAATGCCAGTGCAGAACCTTTGTTAATATAACACAGTCATCTACCAACGCAAAAGAGAAAATAATATGCCAGAATCATGCACTAAAAGAGCGAGAATGCAGCGTTAAGTGAGTGACGTCAGTGAGTGTGTTGTCAAGCAAGGAGAGCGAGAAAAAAAAGAGATCCCGGCCAAAACGGGAAAAAAAACATCAGAAACTTCATGCAACGTCCGATTATATATCCTCGAGTCGAGTCCTCAGTGCGCGAGTCCAAGTAAAGTTACAAGTTCAGAGCATAAAGTAGATTCTCCAGTCGGTCTCGAGTCCAGAGAATAGAGACACGAGTAGGACTCGAGTCAGAGTCCAGGACTTCATCACTGACTCAGAGTGCAATAACATAAAGCCCAGTGTTGCTGCGACTGAGCTGGTTTTAGAACGTAAGAGACGTCTCCTGTTTCAACAGCCAAAAGAGAAGTCAGCTGGTCGAGTCTCCAGAGGCTGGTTTTAGAACGTAAGAGACGTCTCCTGTTTCAACAGCCGATAGAGAAGTCAGCTGGTGGAGTCTCCAGAGGCTGGTTTTAGAACGTAAGAGACGTCTCCTGTTTCTACAGCCAAAAGAGAAGTCAGCTGGTCGAGTCTCCAGAGGCTGGTTTTAGAACGTAAGAGACGTCTCCTGTTTCAACAGCCAATAGAGAAGTCAGCTGGTGGAGTCTCCAGAGGCTGGTTTTAGAACGTAAGAGACGTCTCCTGTTACAACAGCCAATAGAGAAGTCAGCTGGTGGAGTCTCCAGAGGCTGGTTTTAGAACGTAAGAGACGTCTCCTGTTACAACAGCCAATAGAGAAGTCAGCTGGTGGAGTCTCCAGAGGCTGGTTTTACAACGTAAGAGACGTCACCTGTTTCAACAGCCAATAGAGAAGTCAGCTGGTGGAGTCTCCAGAGGCTGGTTTTAGAACGTAAGAGATGTCTCCTGTTACAACAGCCAATAGAGAAGTCAGCTGGTGGAGTCTCCAGAGGCTGGTTTTACAACGTAAGAGACGTCACCTGTTTCAACAGCCAATAGAGAAGTCAGCTGGTGGAGTCTCCAGAGGCTGGTTTTAGAACGTAAGAGACGTCACCTGTTACAACAGCCAATAGAGAAGTCAGCTGGTTGAGTGTCCAGAGGCTGGTTTTACAATGTGAGAGACGTCTCCTGTTTCAACAGCCAATAGAGAAGTCAGCTGGTCGAGTCTCCAGAGGCTGGTTGAGATGTCACCTGTTTCAACAGCCAATAGAGAAGTCAGCTGGTGGAGTCTCCAGAGGCTGGTTTTACAATGTAAGAGACGTCTCCTGTTTCAACAGCCAGTAGAGAAGTCAGCTGGTGGAGTCTCCAGAGGCTGGTTTTACAATGTAAGAGACGTCTCCTGTTTCAACAGCCAATAGAGAAGTCAGCTGGTGGAGTCTCCAGAGGCTGGTTTTAGATCGTAAGAGACGTCTCCTGTTACAACAGCCAATAGAGAAGTCAGCTGGTGGAGTCTCCAGAGGCTGGTTTTACAACGTAAGAGACGTCACCTGTTTCAACAGCCAATAGAGAAGTCAGCTGGTGGAGTCTCCAGAGGCTGGTTTTAGAACGTAAGAGACGTCTCCTGTTACAACAGCCAATAGAGAAGTCAGCTGGTCGAGTGTCCAGAGGCTGGTTTTACAATGTGAGAGACGTCTCCTGTTTCAACAGCCAATAGAGAAGTCAGCTGGTCGAGTCTCCAGAGGCTGGTTGAGATGTCACCTGTTTCAACAGCCAATAGAGAAGTCAGCTGGTGGAGTCTCCAGAGGCTGGTTTTACAATGTAAGAGACGTCTCCTGTTTCAACAGCCAGTAGAGAAGTCAGCTGGTGGAGTCTCCAGAGGCTGGTTTTACAATGTAAGAGACGTCTCCTGTTTCAACAGCCAATAGAGAAGTCAGCTGGTGGAGTCTCCAGAGGCTGGTTTTACAATGTAAGAGACGTCTCCTGTTTCAACAGCCAGTAGAGAAGTCAGCTGGTGGAGTCTCCAGAGGCTGGTTTTACAATGTAAGAGACGTCTCCTGTTTCAACAGCCAGTAGAGAAGTCAGTTGGTCGAAGTCTCCAGAGGCTGGTTTTACAATGTAAGAGACGTCTCCTGTTTCAACAGCCAGTAGAGAAGTCAGCTGGTGGAGTCTCCAGAGGCTGGTTTTAGAACGTAAGACGTCACCTGTTTCAACAGCCAATAGAGAAGTCAGCTGGTGGAGTCTCCAGAGGCTGGTTTTAGAACGTAAGACGTCACCTGTTTCAACAGCCAATAGAGAAGTCAGCTGGTGGAGTCTCCAGAGGCTGGTTTTAGAAAGTAAGAGACGTCACCTGTGAATGAATAGAAAGGCCATTTCCATTGAAATCAACGTAGCAGAATGGTCAGAGCGGCAGCCATTTATATGTGTACCATTGCCATGGTAACGTATAAACTTCTGATAATAAGGCGACTTCCTGCGAGTCGTGGAGCTGAGGTTTTTCAGCAATGGACAAAGGAGCCGTGGAATAGTGACGTTACGAGGCAGAGAGCCGGCCGCTGAATGAGTCAAATTAACTTCATGCTTCATCCACACAAAGCACGGTGCTGTCGCCCAGAGTGACCGCTTCATTCAGCTCGTTTTCTGTGAACGATGTGGCGAGGGGGGAACGTTAAGGTGGAGTTAGCAAGCTAACGTTAGCCAACTAACAGCGGCTGGCTGGCTGGTTCTGCTGTGTTTTTATGCTGTATCGGTTACAGAGTGAGTAATGAGCTGAACAACGGGCTGGGTCTAACGTTAGATGTTCGCTGACCTGTTGTCGCTGGGTCTTATTGTTCCTCCTCTATCCCTCGGAGAACATCAAAATTAAATATCGTGTATTGAATAAACTCTCATATTGATACATGATTAATAGTGAATCTTGCTAAACATACATTACTTAGGCCTATAAAGAAGTAAATATACATGTGGGCCCTATAAAATATCGGGTAGTTACATTCGTCTGATGTCTTGATTATATGAAATGCACATTACAAGACAAAACAATATCTAATAAAAGTATTTAAAATAAGAGTACTTTTAACTACCACACAATATAACGTCTTCTATCTAGATGTTGATAGATAAAGATTTTTGTTTGATACTTGAGAAGTCTTGCTTGGACTTAAAGGCACAAACATTATTCCATGTCACCAGTCTCAGGTTTAGAAGAGTCTCCAGTCTGGTCTTCAGTCTCTGGTTGTAAAAGTGGATGCGAGTTCCTGGCTGGTTCTGGTCCTCCACAGTCCTCTCCATCAGCTCCTGTTTCCATCGGACCAACACATTTATGTGTTTTGACACAAGACCGCCCGGCAAATCTTTTGTTACAAACACTGCAGCTGAATCTTTTCTCTCCTGTGTGGACTGCCATGTGTGACCGTAAATTTCCTCTCTGTGTAAAAGTTTTCTTACAGACTGAGCAGCTGAAAGGTTTTTCTCCAGAATGAGTCAGCATGTGGTTCTTCAGGTGTCCACGTTCAGTGAAAGCTATACCACACTCAGAGCAGCTAAAAGGTTTTTCTCCTGTGTGGATTCTTAAGTGGTTTTTCAGGTGTCCATGTTCAGCGAAAGATTTACCACACTCAGAGCAGCTAAAAGGTTTTTCTCCTGTGTGAGTTCTTATGTGTTTTTGTAAATGTCCACTCTGTGTAAAAGATTTCTTACACACTGAGCAGCTGAAAGGTTTCTCTCCTGTGTGAGTTATCATGTGTCTCTTCAGGTGTCCCCCTTCGGTAAAAGCTTTACCACACTCAGAGCAGCTAAAAGGTCTTTCTCCTGTGTGGATTCTCATGTGTATCTTCAGATGTGACTCACGGTTAAATCTTTTCCCACACTCAGAGCAGCTCAATGTTTTCTTACATCTTGAATCACGTTTCAGAGATTTTAAAGCTGACTGAGGTTCTTTGGTCTCCTTCCAATCAGCACTGTCATCAGTCTCAGGTTCAGAAGAGTCTCCAGTCTGGTCTTCAGTCTCTGGTTGTAAAAGTGGATGTGGATGTGAGTTCCTGGCTGGTTCTGGTCCTCCACAGTCCTCTCCATCAGCTCCTGTTTCCATGTGTTGAGTTTGTCTCTGATGAAGCTGTGAGGACTGAGCTTTCTCTTCATCATCTTCACTCTTCACAGGGACAGGAGTGATTGGGAACTTGGTGATATCAGCCTCCTCCAGCCCTTGAAGCTGCTCTCCCCCCTGACTGGTCCACAATTCCTCCTGTTCCTCTTTAATGTGTGTGGGGGCCTCTGGCTCCTGCTGGTCCACAGTGGAGCTACACTCCTGCTGCTCAGGGGGAACCTCTTCTTTAACCACCAACAGCTGCTCAACATCTGCAGGAAACAGGAAACACACTCAGGAAACAGAATCAAGTACAGACAATGGTTTAGTCAATCGTTTTAGCTAACCACTTCAACTGTGTAGTCAGTACTTTTAGATAACTATATAAAATTGTTAAGACAGTACTGTTAGCAGCTGAATGGTTTCTTACATGTTGAATCATGTTTCAGAGAGTTTAAAGCTGACTGAGGTTCTCTGGTCTCCTTCCAATCAGCACTGTCATCAGTCTCAGGTTCAGAAGAGTCTCCAGTCCGGTCTTCAGTCTCTGGTTGTAAAAGTGGATGTGAGATCCTGGCTGGTTCTGGTCCTCCACAGTCCTCTCCATCAGCTTCTGTTTCTATCCGACCAACACATTTATGTGTTCTGACATCAGAACGCCAGGCAAATCTTTTGTTACAAACACTGCAGCTGAATCTTTTCTCTCCTGTGTGGACTGCCATGTGTGACCGTAAACTTCCTCTCTGTGTAAAAGATTTCTTACAGACTGAGCAGCTGAAAGGTTTCTCTCCAGAATGAGTCATCATGTGGGTCTTCAGGGTTCCACGTTCAGTGAAAGCTTTACCACACTCAGAGCAGCTAAAAGGTTTCTCTCCTGTGTGGATTCTCATGTGTGACTGTAAACTTCCACTATGTCTAAAAGATTTATTACAAACACTGCAGCTGAAAGGCTTTTCTCCTGTGTGGATTCTCATGTGTAACCGTAAAATTCCAGACATTAAAAACGTTTTCTTACAAACTAAACAGCTGAAAGTTTTTTCTCCAGAATGAGTCATCATGTGGGTCTTCAAGGTTCCATTATCAGAGAAAGCTTTACCGCACTCAGAGCAGCTAAAAGGTTTCTCTCCTGTGTGGATTCTCATGTGTTTTTGTAAATGTCCACCTTGTTTAAAAGATTTCTTACAGACTGAGCATCTAAAAGGTTTCTCGCCTGTGTGAGTAATCATGTGTGTCTTCAGATGTGCCCTTTGGCCAAATCTTCTCCCACACTCAGAGCAGCTGAATGTTTTCTTACGTCTGGAATCACGATGTGGCTGTGAGTTCCTGTCTGGTTCTGGTCCTCCACAGTCCTCTCCATCAGCTTCTGTTTCCATGTGTTGAGTTTGTCTCTGATGAAGCTGTGAGGACTGAGCTTCCTCTTCATCATCATCACTCTTCACAGGGACAGGAGTGAATGGGAACTTGGTGATATCAGCCTCCTCCAGCCCTTGAAGCTGCTCTCCCCCCTGACTGGTCCACAGTTCCTCCTGTTCCTCTTTAATGTGTGTGGGGGGCTCTGGCTCCTGCTGGTCTACATTGGAGCTACAGTCCTGCTGCTCAGGGGGAACCTCTTCTTTAACCACCAACAGCTGCACAACATCTGCAGGAAACACATACAGAGAAATGTTGTGGAACTGTATCTTATCACCAGGATTGTGATTGTTATAAAGAAATACTGGTTGTTCAATCAGTGACTTAGGTTACATCTACACTACTAGTCTTCCTTTTTCTTCCAAATATGGTATGCTCATGAATATTTAGATGAGCTGTGCGCTGATTGGTTGGGGAACCACTCACACATACATTGGAGACGATACAGCAGGTCTCATATTTCTACAGCACCTTTCAGCAACAAGGCAATTCAATTACATTCCTTTGCACTTAAGTTAATTCTCCATTAGTTCAATGTTGACAACAGGGCAGTCTGAGTGTCTACTGTTGCCTAGCAACCTGCGTATGCGCGATAGCTCTTGAACTTTTCAGCTCTCTGCAGCCGCTCTGCAGGCACAGCTGTGGTGTCAGGTTACAGCATGTTGCTACATAGTCATTACTAATAATACATAACCCATTGCAATTAACCTATGTGTTTTAATTGTACAGCCCACTTGTTCTTGATAGGCTGGAAACAATAGACAGCACTGATGGTTAGCTTAGCACACATATCCAAGATGGCGTAGCGTGCAGACATGTGTTTGTATCTGTCCCGTGTTTATATTTGTATATATTGTCGTTTTTGTCTTCCCCGGTATACAGTTTTGAGTAGTGCTGGGCAGTATACCGGTTCACACCGAATACCGGTGTATATTTTCGTTATATGAATTTTTAATATACCGCCATACCGGTGTATTTGATTACACAACGTTTGGAACGCTACACTGCGCGATACTGTTTCAGACGGACCCATTTAAATGTAACACGCATGGTGCGACTGGAGGCGTGGTGAGGGTAAACAGTAGTGCTCTGGTGTTATGCTTTTTTTGCTTCTTTTGAATATGTGACTCTTCAGCTAAAGTCCACCCCCCGAGCTATATTTCTAAATATCTACAGACCACCGAAATACTGTGCAGCTTTCTTCGATGACTTTACTGAACTGCTATCTATAATCTGTATTAACTTTGACTGTGTAATTATTGCTGGTGATTTTAACATTCATGTGGACAACCTGCAGGATAGAGGGACCAAAGAACTGTGTTGTGTTTTTGAGAACTATGGACTGACTCAGCATGTGACGGAACCCACGCACAATAAGGGGCACACTCTGGACTTGATTATCTCCAAGGGTTTGAACATTTCCAAGGTTGTGGTGACTGACGTTGCTTTCTCTGATCATTCATTCTTTAACAGCACTATCTCGGTGCCCAAAAGTGTCCAAACTAAGGTAATCAGAAAACGGTATATCACTGAAAACACCAGTGAAACATTCATTCAGTTTTTCTCCTCCACACCCGCCCTCACTGGGGTCTCAGTCAATGAGCTTGTAGATCATTTCAATTTTAAAATTATAAATGTTATTGATGCCATTGCTCCCACTAAGGTCAAAGCTGTCTCTAGTAAGAAAAGATCTCCATGGAGAAATGTCATACGAGTAAGAACAGAAAAAACAGAGTGTCGAAAAGCTGAACGCAGGTGGCGAAAAACTAATCTCCAGGTCCACTATAACACCTATAAAGACAGACTTCACATTTATAATTTGGAACTGAGGAATGCTAGGCGGTCCTTCTTCTCTGACATTATCGCCAGAAACAATAATAATTCACGTGCTCTGTTTGCTACTGTTGATAGGTTAACAAACCCTCCAGTACCAGTAGCATCTGAACTTTTATCTACCAAGGCCTGCAATGATTTTGCCTCCTTTTTCGAAGACAAAATTCTGAAAATTAGACTAACTGTCAGTGCCTCCAGATCAAGTACGGGATATGTGTTCTCACACTGTCCAGGCAAAACAAATTCCAATATCACACAATTTCATATGATCAACCATAAAAACCTAGAGGACATTATACAACATCTGAAAACCTCCTCCTGTTGCCTTGATATTCTACCAACAGGCCTTTTCAAAAATGTTTCAAATTGTATGTCTTCTGATGTTTTACAGATTGTAAACATGTCTCTACTCTCAGGTATCTTCCCAAAGGCCCTGAAAACTGCAGTCATCAAGCCACTTTTAAAAAAGAACAATCTAGACACGGCACTACTGAGCAACTATAGGCCGATATCTAACCTTCCATTCTTAAGTAAAATCATTGAAAAAGCGGTTTTTCAACAACTCAACCTTTTCTTGACACTAAACAATGGTTTTGATGCCTTCCAGTCGGGTTTTCGACCACACCACAGCACTGAGACAGCTCTTGTTAAAGTATTTAATGATATCCACTTAAACACAGACAGTGGCAAAACTGCAGTCTTAGTATTACTTGATCTCAGTGCTGCATTTGACACGGTCGACCATGACATATTACTACACCGATTAAAAAACTGGGTTGGCCTTTCTGGCTCAGTCCTAAACTGGTTTAAATCCTATTTAAAGAATAGGGACTACTTTGTATCTATAGGTAATTATACATCTGAGCATACAAATATGACGTGCGGAGTTCCCCAAGGCTCCGTTCTGGGGCCTCTTCTGTTTAACATCTACATGCTTCCACTGGCTCGGATTATGGAAAACAACAAAATATGTTACCACAGTTATGCGGACGACACAAAAATTTACATAACCTTATCGCCAGGAGACTATAGTCCTATACAAACACTGACTAAGTGCATTGAACAAATTAACGACTGGATGTGCCAGAACTTTCTTAAATTAAATGAAGAAAAAACGGAGGTGGTTGTTTTTGGAGCAAAAGAGGAACGATTAAAAGTCAGCGCTCAGCTTCAAACGACAATGTTAAAAACAACAGACAAAGCCAGAAATCTTGGTGTAATTATGGACTCAGACCTGAATTTCAACAGCCACATTAAGACAATTACAAAGTCATCCTATTACCACCTTAAGAATATATCAAGGGTAAAGGGACTTATGTCTCAGCAGGACTTGGAAAAACTTGTCCATGCTTTTATCTTCAGTAGACTGGACTACTGTAACAGGGTCTTTACAGGTCTCCCTAAAAAATCACTCAGACAGCTGCAGCTGATTCAGAACGCTGCTGCTCGAGTCCTCACTAAGACCAAGAAAGTGGATCACATCACTCCAGTGCTGAAGTCTTTACACTGGCTACCTGTGCCTCAGAGAGTTGATTTCAAAATACTTTTGCTGGTTTATAAATCATTAAACGGTTTAGGTCCAAAATACATTTCTGACCTGCTAGTAAACTACGAACCCCCCAGACCTCTCAGGTGGTCTGGGGCAGGTCTGCTTTCTGTCCCCAGAGTCAGAACTAAACAGGGAGAACCAGCATTTAGTTTCTATGCTCCACATATTTGGAACCAACTTCCAGAAAATTGCAGGTCCGCTGCAACTCTCAGTTCTTTAAATCAAGGCTGAAGACCTTTCTTTTTGATGTTGCCTTTTGTTAAATAACTATCCATTTCTTATACTTTCGTTGCTTATTTTATCTGCTTTTATATTTTTAACTGTTTTTAACTGCTCTTTAATGTTTAATTTCTTATACTGCACTGTAACTTTTATTCTTGTATTTTAATTGTCTTCATGTAAAGCACTTTGAATTGCCCTGTTGCTGAAAAGTGCTCTACAAATAAAGCTGCCTTGCCTTGCCTTGCGGTGAAGATGGACAGGATAGACATTGAAAGTTCCGAAATCGAAGCTGCAGAACTAGTAGAACACGATGACAGAAGAACTTGTGCCAAAAAGAGGAGCCGTGTCTTATCGTGCTTACTGTAGTCGTCACGCTAACATTACTCGGCCGTGCTAACGTTATACCTGTCACCTCAAGCATGCAGCGAAGCAACATAATGAACACAATAACAATCCACCTGCGGTCCCACTACAGAGCGTTGAGAAAGACTTGTCAGAGCAATGATTAAAATACTGGATTTAAGATGTCTTGCCCCGCCGAAATACGTCCGCCAACCTACTACTACTTTTAGTGCTGACTTTCAGGGCCTTAAACAGTCAGGCCCCACAGTATATCCGAGACCTTTTGAAGCCGTATTTCCCTAGCCGGACTCTTCGGTCCTCTGACCAACATTAGCTTGCAGTCCCTAAGACTCGTTATAAGACCCGAGGGGACCAGGTCTTTCCAGTCTGTTGCTCCCAGACTGTGGAACGCCCTGCCCCTGTCCGTGCGTCTGGCTGACTCTGTTGTCTCTTTTAACAAGGATCTGAAAACTTGCTTATTTAGGAAAGCTTTTGGTTGATGGGTTCTCACTAGCGTCCCTTTCTTTTGATATATGTATATGCATTTTATACTGTTTGTTCTACCTATTCTGTTGTACAGCACTTTGTGATTTTATCTGTGAAAAGCACTTTATAAATACATTTTACTTACTAACGTTATCCATCAGCGAAGCCGGATGACAGTGGAGCTACAACAACCTAACTTACCTGTGGCCAAGGTAGTGTTTAAACAACTATCTTACAACTATTTTGTTTTGAAAGGGAAACAATGTTAAAGTTAATATGTGTATTCATTTAATTGAAGTTTTTTTTTTTACTTTGCAGTTTGCACAATAAAAAATAGTTTAGATTCTGTAACATTCTCCTTCATATAACTTTATTCAGTCCTTCCAGAAAAACGCGATTATGCGATCGCAGAATTCAACGCATAATCAGCCAAAGTCCGCATATTTATGCGGGGGCGCATTTTTTAAAATACGCCGCACTTTCGCTGCATAAATTGCCGATTTCCGCGCAAAATATGCGGGGCTTGCATGATTTCATAATCCCCGCATTTTCGTTGCAAAAAAGTCACATACATCTCAGCAGGAAGTTGAAAAATGTTGTGTTTACTTCACACAAGAGCAGCCATTTTCCCCTGTTGCCATGGGAACGTTATGAAGTGACATAATTTCACCTACTGAGAACACGGTGTTGGGGGGGAATCACTTTTTTTTCTCTTTTTCATCAAACCGCAGTTTTTGCAAGTTCCCGCGATTTTTGCAAGTTCCCGTGTTTTCATCGCATAAAATGGCATAAATATCCCGCATATTCCATCGCATTTTTTAAGGAAACGTGCCGCATAATCAAGGATTTTTGCCCGCAACAATCACAAAAAACTCCGCGTTTTTCTGGAGGGACTGTTTATTATATAATGTTGTGGAGCCAAGCAAATCCTTTAGTAATCACAGCTTTTAGTAAACATGATATTACATTTTTGTTGTGATATTCTATGTACTCCTGACAGTAAAATAAGCCATTATAAACCTATATAAAGACGCAGTCAAGCAAAGAAAGAAAATACCGCGATATACCGTGAAACCGCCAGAATCTTAAAAAATACCGTGATATACATTTTTGGTCATACCGCCCAGCACTAGTTTTGAGCAAACTTTTTCTGGCATATTGCAGTTTGTCCTACATGTAACGTCCGTTGTACCGTGAGGTACGGATTCACTTTCGTAACTTTTCCCCCCGAGTTCCAGCTGGATAGCTATGGGGTTATATATGTTTGTTTATTAGTTTATTTAAAAGGATCCCCATTGGCTGACGCCGAGACGACAGCTAGTCTTCCTGGGGTCCAAACAATACATACAAAACCCAATAATTACAGTCACAATTACTCATAAAAATATCATATATAATTACACATAAAAGAACAAAAAGAAGTAACAATACAAGAAGTACTGATTACAATAATGATAAAATAAAGCAAAACAACATAGCACATAATACAACCTCACTTAACCAATCCAGACGATGTTATGATGTTGAAAACAAATACATTCTTAGTCTTTTTTTGAAACCAGATTTTCCCTTAATTTCACGAACCCCCCCAAACTGGAAGATTGTTCCAAAACACAATTGACCTATAAAACACGGTCCTCTTCACAGAGTCAGATTTAGGTAGGGGTAAAGAGATCTGTTGACTATTTGCCCCTCTTGTGTAATGTGAATGCATATCTGAATAGTAAATTATATTGTCATAAAAAATGTGCCTCATTCCTGAGCGAGTAACTGTATGTTTTGAGCACAGAGAACTATATTTTGCAAGCACATTGCATTGCATTTTGAACAGAAATGAACACTTGCAAAAAATTATTTAGTTTGAGCAAACAACAACCTGTTCTGTGCTCAATAAATGTAATTTATGTCTTTCTCTGCTCACAGGTAGACGCTGCTGCGCTCCGGTCACGTCTCCCTCGCTCTCAACCTCTTCACTCTGCACGCTCAAATTTTCACAGTTATAAGTGTGCCACAAAACCAACCAATCAGGGAATCAAAGGTCAATTCTGATTGGCTGTTCGTCTCCAATCAGATCGCAAGTAGCAGGAAACAAAAAACTAGCAGCAACAGTCTTTTTCAGTCAACACCTGTTGGTCAGAATAGTGGTACAGCATATATATATATATATATATATATATATATATATATATATATATATATATATATATATATATATATATATATATATATATATATATATATATATATATATATAATCAAATGTCGCACCTGTCAATACTGTAGCCTATTTTGCCATTAATACTGCCGACGTTGTTTTGTTGTAATCAAATCGATATGTTTAACATGAAGTATAGTACTGCTTGAGTGCAGTAAATCAATGGGAAACATACATGTGTACAAGGCTAGCAGCAGCAGCAGCGCCGCGTTTCTGGTGTGCAAAGACATAGAAAAATCCATGCAGCCGCCACGCAGCTGAGACGCAACAGAAACGGCACGCTCACGCCACGCAGCCAGTCTGTTTCCGGCCTAACTCACTGGTACCAACTCATCTACAAATCCCTTATCCCACTAACTGCCTTTAAAGTACTTCTGTCTGAGCTCCTGTCCGATCACTATACGTGCTAACTGTTCCCCGTCTTTCATCCACTGTATGTGCTAACTGTTCCCCGTCTTTCATCCACTGTACGTGCTAACTGTTCCCCGTCTTTCATCCACTGTACGTGCTAACTGTTCCCCGTCTTTCATCCACTGTACGTGCTAACTGTTCCCCGTCTTTGATCCACTGTACGTGCTAACTGTTCCCCGTCTTTCATCCACTGTACGTGCTAACTGTTCCTCGTCTTTCATCCACTGTACGTGCTAACTGTTCCCCGTCTTTCATCCACTGTACGTGCTAACTGTTCCCCGTCTTTCATCCACTGTACGTGCTAACTGTTCCCCGTCTTTCATCCACTGTACGTGCTAACTGTTCCTCGTCTTTCATCCACTGTACGTGCTAACTGTTCCCCGTCTTTGATCCACTGTACGTGCTAACTGTTCCCCGTCTTTGATCCACTGTACGTGCTAACTGTTCCCCGTCTTTCATCCACTGTACGTGCTAACTGTTCCCCGTCTTTCATCCACTGTACGTGCTAACTGTTCCCCGTCTTTCATCCACTGTACGTGCTAACTGATCCCCATCTTTCATCCACTGTACGTGCTAACTGTTCCTCGTCTTTCATCCACTGTACGTGCTAACTGTTCCCCGTCTTTCATCCACTGTACGTGCTAACTGTTCCACGTCTTTCATCCACTGTTTTTGCACACCCATACTCCATTATCTCTATCATGCCCCACTGCATAGTTGCACAGATGCACATCTTCACCTGCATTGCACTTTCATATCTGTTTACGCTAATTTGCACTATTTACCTGCCCTTGCACTAACTGTATATTGACTCTTCACTACACCTCAGCATTTATCTAGACTGTCTGTTCATATACATTGTGTTATAACTGATCTAACTCACTAACTAGACCACCAGACTGTTTATTGACTCTTTACACCATCTCAGCAGTGATAAAGACTCTGTTCATGTATGCTGCATATCCATCGACGTACTTGCACCTCACTACGTGCCGTCATTTGTGTTTGCCCACTTATTCTGCACTTTATGTAGCATATTGTATTCTGTGATCTTGTACTGTATTGAATGTGAAACTATTTGACGTCGTGCACGCCTACGCTTTCCTTGGCCAGGTCGTCGTCGTAAATGAGAACCTGTTCTCAACGGCCTACCTGGTTAAATAAAGGTTAAATAAAAAAATTAAAAACCATAACCATGGTAAATCAAAGGCAGCATGCTAGCTACCATCACATGTTAAGCTAAAGGTCAATGGTTTGGGCTACTACTTAGCCTACTGCAGGGCTATTGAGGCTGAGAGGTTGTGATTTTTTCATAAAAAAACACTTGATTTACTCCATTTAAAACAAAATAACTGCGAACTGTAAATATATTTTAAAAATATATATTTATTGTATTTAATTAAAGTGCATCAACATAAACAATATAGCAAAGACAAACCCTTTCTCTAACTGAAGAGTCACTGTGCAACAAAGATTGTTAAACATCCAAATTATTTAAACTGGATTTGGATTGAGATAATAAAACCTAAAAAAAATAAAGAAAATCGATTTTTTTAAAATATGAATCGATTTGACCTACCAACTCAATTTTTAAATCAAATCGATTTTGTCCCTACAATGTAGGATACAGTAAAAATACAGTGAAAATTGTTGTATCATGTAATGATGCACAAACTGAAGTGACTTGACTTTAAGAACATTATTGGGACCGTCTCGGAGGAAAGATAGGGGAGGTTCTGATACAGCCAGAGGGAGACATTGATGATCTCAACAAGCTTTTCATTTATTAGTTATGTTATATTCCTTGTACACCACAACTTTCTCTGTGCACATGAGACACGTAGCGTCGCCCCTGTGCTCGACTAAAAAATATTCCACCTCCCACTTTCCCTGAAATTGCCTGTGCTCGTAGCCAACCTCTCTTCAGGGCACGTTTTGAGAGAGACGTGACTGGAACTGGGTGGTGGCGTGTATTTATATATATTTTCCGTCACACGTTTCAACCAAGTGACTAACGTCGATGCTTCCCCAGGTACTTCGTGGTACTACTTGGCTATAGCTTGACTAACCCTAACCGTTGACAACAAACATCGCCGGAAGCTGTCATGAGATTATCTACGGTAGCCCATAAGTGATAAAAAAACAAAATTACATTACATTACATGTCATTTAGCTGACGCTTTTATGCAAAGCGACTTACAATTGCTGTATATATCAGAGGTCACACACCTCTGGAGCAGCTAGGGGTTAAGTGTCTTGCTCAGGGACACATTGGTTGATGGATCATGGTGGGAATCGAACCCAGGTCTCGCACACCAAAGGCATGTGTTCTAACCACTGCGCCATCACCACCCCAAAATAGAAGCGTAGGAAGCGCGACACATGCAACGACTCAGCAAAAAGGTGCGTTTCAGAACAACACGCAGGCCGCACTACCACTAAACTTTGATATCAAGTAGGGGGCCACAAAATATCATCCCGCGGGCCTTAATTGGCCCCCGGGCCGCGAGTTTGAGACCCATGCTTTAAAACAAAAAGAGAGGAACACCTAAAGCTCCACTGAATAAGTCAGAATATGTTAAACATCCCAAAAAAAAGTTTTGATTTTTTTTGTATAGTTCTTTAAAACTAAAAATAAAAAACTTGTTTTGGGGAGAATAAATCTACTCTGGGCTGTTTCCCTAGTAACCAGAAAGGCTCAGGATGCTGCAAACGTTGGTATAATATGAAAATGGCTACTAGTGGATTTAAGACAAAAAATAATAATTTATTGAATGAATCAAATTTGAACATGTTAGTTAAAGCTCCCATATTCTGCTCATCTTCAGGTTGATAATTGTATTTTAAGGTTGTACCAGAATATGTTTTACATGGTTTAATATATTGTTGTTGTACAGCACATCTCTCTCTCACTGCTGCAGCTCCTCTTTTCACCTTGTGTTCAGGTCTCTGTTTTAGCTACAGAGTGAATCATCTTTCCTTCTGTACTATCTTTGATTCCACTCTGCACATGCTCAGTAGCTCAGATGGTAGATCATGTCAGTTAGCTCCACAGACAGTAAAAGAAAGGTTGTTTCTCCAACTTTGGTCAGTTACAAGGCAGGATTAGCCGGGAGACTTCTTCTAAAGGAGGGCGCACATGGAAGTACTTCTTTTGGAGATTATGGTGAACTTGTGTGTGTTGTAGCAGTGCTTTGCCATTGAGAACGAGCTAGCATGCTAACGCTAGCGCTAGCATGCTACGGTTGTGTTTAGCCCGTCGTTTCGGCTAGTTAAGTAACAAGCCGTGCAGATTCAGAACACGCATCCAGAAACCGTATCTCACTCAGAACAGCATGGATAGATTTTTTTCTAAGTTTGTATGTGTGTGGAAGCACCAGAGACACAAAAATAACACCCCGAAGAAAAAGTGATTTTTTCATAATATGGGCACTTTAATTTCCTATGCTGGGCTTGGCTGGGACACATCCATACGGTTTGATAAAGTACTTATTGGACTTTAACTTTTCATTGCTCTTACAATAACAAACGTAGCTGTCCTCACTTTAGGTCATCCTGTACGTCTCATTTCCGGTTATTCCTGCATCCACCGTGTGTGTGTGTGTGTGTGTCTGTGTGTGTGTGTGTGTGTGTGTGTGTGTGTGTGTGTGTGTGTGTGTGTGTGTGTGTGTGTGTGTGTGTGTGTGTGTGTGTACACGTCAGTCGCGGGGGGAACGGAGCAGCCCCGCCCGCTGCAGAGCCGTTACAGCGTACATTGATGTTAAAATGTCTACAGGTCGGCAGGACGGTCGGACATGTTTTGCAGGTAACAGTTTTGCTGGTAACTTGTCCGCATCACTTCTTTCGCGCGAAGGGGAAAGGAGTCACATACTGGACACACACACACACACACACACACACACACACACACACACACACACACACACACACACACACACATTTCATAGATTCTCTTTTGAACGTACACATGTTCCACCAAAACAAGTTCCTTCCTGAGACTATTTAGCAGAGGCACCGCGGCTCCGTCCGGAGCTTAGCCCCGCCCAAGACGATTGTTATTGGTTTAAAGGGATGCTAATAAACCAGAGAAGGTTTTTCTCCCATTTTCTTCCTCTGCAGCTCTGTGGAGGAAGGTCTGGACATGCGAGACTAGTGTGAAAGGAACCCTACTCCTAAAATAAAATAAACCAGGTTCTCTTGACCTTTAAAGCTCTTGACTTCTGCAGATTATTCCCCCTAAAAACCCTGTTAACATGGTTCCTACCTTCCTCTTCATCATCTTCACTCTTCACAAGGACAGGAGTGAATAGGAACTTGGTGATATCAGCCTCCTCCAGACCTTGAAGCTGCTCTCCCTCCTGACTGCTCCACAGTTCCTCCTGTTCCTCTTTAATGTGTGGGGGGGGCTCTGGCTCCTGCTGGTCCACACTGGAGCTACACTCCTGCTGCTCCTCTTTAACAATAATCTGGATTTTGCCGTCTGGAGGCAAAGCTGAAACACAGACAGAAGTTAACGTCAGCTACAGCTTAGAGATTGCAGGGTTCCCCCCCCCCAGAAAGGTTGTTCAGCTCGGTGGCCAGTGTGACAATGAGACTCTAAAGAAGCTCTAAGACTCCATAGAGCCCTACAGGAAGTCAGTGATACAAGCTAACTGGAGATCCTAAAATATGACTACGTCTAAGTACCTAGAAGATTAAGGTGACAGGTCTGCAGGTCTACAGGGTGACAGGTCTGCATGGTGACAGGTCTACATGGTGACAGGTCTACATGGTGACAGGTCTACAGGGTGACAGGTCTGCATGGTGACAGGTCTACATGGTGACAGGTCTACATGGTGACAGGTCTGCATGGTGACAGGCCTACAGGGTGACAGGTCTACATGGTGACAGGTCTACATGGTGACAGGTCTACATGGTGACAGGTCTACATGGTGACAGGTCTACAGGGTGACAGGTCTACGGGGTGACAGGTCTACAGGGTGACAGGTCTACATGGTGACAGGTCTACAGGGTGACAGGTCTACAAGGTGACAGGTCTACATGGTGACAGGTCTACATGGTGACAGGTCTACAGGGTGACAGGCCTACATGGTGACAGGTCTACATGGTGACAGGTCTACATGGTGACAGGTCTACATGGTGACAGGCCTACATGGTGACAGGTCTACATGGTGACAGGTCTACAGGGTGAAAGGTCTACGGGGTGACAGGCCTACATGGTGACAGGTCTACAGGGTGACAGGTCTACAGGGTGACAGGTCTACATGGTGACAGGTCTACATGGTGACAGGCCTACATGGTGACAGGTCTACATGGTGACAGGTCTACATGGTGACAGGTCTACATGGTGACAGGTCTACATGGTGACAGGTCTACATGGTGACAGGTCTACAGGGTGACAGGTCTACAGGGTGACAGGTCTACAGGGTGACAGGTCTACATGGTGACAGGTCTACAGGGTGACAGGTCTACGGGATGACAGGTCTACGGGGTGACAGGTCTACGGGGTGACAGGTCTACGTGGTGACAGGTCTACATGGTGACAGGTCTACATGGTGACAGGTCTACAGGGTGACAGGTCTACGGGGTGACAGGTCTACGGGGTGACAGGTCTACATGGTGACAGGTCTACATGGTGACAGGTCTACGGGGTGACAGGTCTACGGGGTGACAGGTCTACGGGGTGACAGGTCTACATGGTGACAGGTCTACACACTTTTACAGGTCTGAAACAGAGCAAACACACACACACACACACAGTGGTTACAATGCTGTGCTACTATGTAACAATCACCTGTACAGTCCTAAGAGAATACCTATTAAATAAAAACCTTTGTTTATCTAGAAAACAGCCCCGAAATCACCATCACCAAACCCACCAGACTCCATGTAAATAATCACTACTTTTAGCGTGTATAGAGCCAGACTCCATGTCAATAATCACTACTTTTAGCGTGTATAGAGCCAGACTCCATGTAAATAATCAGGACTTTTAGTGTGTATAGAGCCAGACTCCATGTAAATAATCAGGACTTTTAGCGTGTATAGAGCCAGACTCCATGTCAATAATCACTACTTTTAGCGTGTATAGAGCCAGACTCCATGTAAATAATCAGGACTTTTAGTGTGTATAGAGCCAGACTCCATATAAATAATCACTACTTTTAGCGTGTATAGAGCCAGACTACATGTAAATAATCACTACTTTTAGTGTGTATAGAGCCAGACTCCATGTAAATAATCACTGATTTTAGCGTGTATAGAGCCAGACTCCATGTAAATAATCAGGACTTTTAGCGTGTATAGAGCCAGACTCCATGTAAATAATCACTACTTTTAGCGTGTATAGAGCCAGACTCCATGTAAATAATCAGGACTTTTAGTGTGTATAGAGCCAGACTCCATGTAAATAATCAGGACTTTTAGCGTGTATAGAGCCAGACTCCATGTAAATAATCACTACTTTTAGCGTGTAAAGAGCCAGACTCCATGTAAATAATCACTACTTTTAGCGTGTATAGAGCCAGACTCCATGTAAATAATCAGGACTTTTAGTTTGTATAGAGCCAGACTCCATGTAAATAATCAGGACTTTTAGCGTGTATAGAGCCAGACTCCATGTAAATAATCAGGACTTTTAGCATGTATAGAGCCAGACTCCATGTAAATAATCACTGATTTTAGCATGTATAGAGCCAGACTCCATGTAAATAATCACTACTTTTAGCGTGTATAGAGCCAGACTCCATGTAAATAATCACCACTTTTAGCGTGTATAGAGCCAGACTCCATGTAAATAATCAGGACTTTTAGCGTGTATAGAGCCAGACTCCATGTAAATAATCAGGACTTTTAGCATGTATAGAGCCAGACTCCATGTAAATAATCAGGACTTTTAGCGTGTATAGAGCCAGACTCCATGTAAATAATCACTACTTTTAGCGTGTATAGAGCCAGACTCCATGTAAATAATCACTACTTTTAGCATGTATAGAGCCAGACTCCATGTAAATAATCAGGACTTTTAGTGTGTATAGAGCCAGACTCCATGTAAATAATCACTACTTTTAGCATGTATAGAGCCAGACTCCATGTAAATAATCACTGATTTTAGCGTGTATAGAGCCAGACTCCATGTAAATAATCACTACTTTTAGCATGTATAGAGCCAGACTCCATGTAAATAATCACTGATTTTAGCATGTATAGAGCCAAAATCCATGTAAATAATCACTACTTTTAGCGTGTATAGAGCCAGACTCCATGTAAATAATCACCACTTTTAGCGTGTATAGAGCCAGACTCCATGTAAATAATCAGGACTTTTAGCGTGTATAGAGCCAGACTCCATGTAAATAATCAGGACTTTTAGCGTGTATAGAGCCAGACTCCATGTAAATAATCAGGACTTTTAGCGTGTATAGAGCCAGACTCCATGTAAATAATCACTACTTTTAGCGTGTATAGAGCCAGACTCCATGTAAATAATCACCACTTTTAGCGTGTATAGAGCCAGACTCCATGTAAATAATCAGGACTTTTAGCATGTATAGAGCCAGACTCCATGTAAATAATCAGGACTTTTAGCATGTGTAGAGCCAGACTCCATGTAAATAATCAGGACTTTTAGCGTGTATAGAGCCAGACTCCATGTAAATAATCACTACTTTTAGCGTGTATAGAGCCAGACTCCATGTAAATAATCACTACTGTTAGCGTGTATAGAGCCAGATTCCATGTAAATAATCACTACTTTTAGCGTGTATAGAGCCAGACTCCATGTAAATAATCACCACTTTTAGCGTGTATAGAGCCAGACTCCATGTAAATAATCAGGACTTTTAGCATGTATAGAGCCAGACTCCATGTAAATAATCACTACTTTTAGCGTGTATAGAGCCAGACTCCATGTAAATAATCACTACTTTTAGCGTGTATAGAGCCAGACTCCATGTAAATAATCACCACTTTTAGCGTGTATAGAGCCAGACTCCATGTAAATAATCACTACTTTTAGCGTGTATAGAGCCAGACTCCATGTAAATAATCACTACTTTTAGCGTGTATAGAGCCAGACTCCATGTAAATAATCACTACTTTTAGCGTGTATAGAGCCAGACTCCATGTAAATAATCACTACTTTTAGCGTGTATAGAGCCAGCATATCTCCACATGTAAATGGGTGAATTAAGGGTTTATTCCAACCAGACCAGAGTGGTGATTGTTGGAACAGTGGAAAGATGAACCAAGACGGCTTTTGGTAGTTTTATTTAGTTTCTGTCCACTCTGAATGAAGTGAGTTTTCCGATGATAAAAGTCCTGATTATTTACATGGAGTCTGGTGGGTTTGGCGAAGGCCTGTTAAAGAGCGAAGATTACAATAGATCTTATGAACAAATGCTTATTTCCATCCGTCCTGTCGTCATATGGTTGCTGAGAGAAGAGACCACAGGAAGGAGAGAAAGATCAACTGAAGGTTTAATGACCAAACCTGCTCTGTGTAGCCGGAGCTGAGGGTTGAAAACAGCGTCCAGTAGCTCCCGTTGTCGCTCGTTCTCCTCTTTTGAACGACAAAGTTCCTCCTCGTACTCTGCTATCGTTCTTTCAAACAGCCCAAATATCTCTTCAGCAGCCGCAGTTAGTCGCTGCTTCACCAACGCTCTCAGCATCTGGACTTTACACATTTTACCTCTTTCTCAACACGACGAAGACGCTCTGCTAACACTCCTTTCCGCTAGACGCCATCTTGTTCAGTGTGAGCTTAGCCGCAGTAACGACTACAGCTTCCGGTGTAGATCAGTTGCTGAACTTCAAAAAAGTCCGGAAGTGTTCAAGACTTCCTCTGAAAAACCAAAAACACGCAGGAATATACGTGATTAAAACACACTTTTGAAAAAAGACAAATAGTTTCCCTTTCCATTTAATGTGTCAAACAGAAGATACAAGTTTTGGTCTTGCAGTGTAAATTCATCTGATTCAGTCGTTTGTCTGAAGGTGAACATTTATTTTGTATTTATTTTGTATTTATTTTGTATTTATTTTGTATTTATTTTGTATTTATTTATTTACTGTTTTCGACCGTCTGTACCTCACAACAGTCAACAAGCAACATGCAAAACACATTGGTGCTTTTACTTCCACAAACCAAACACGAAATGAACAGACAAGAAAACAAACAAAAAACATCAATACTATTAAAAAAATAAAAATATACATACAAGAAACAAACAGGATTGAAAAGGTGCAGGCTGAAGCTAATTACATCTACAGTCATGTGAAAACATTAGGACACCAGCGCTAAAGTTGACTAAAAGGAGGAATAAAAAAAATCATCTTTTCCAAATTGATCTTAATGCCTTAATTAAACAAAATGAGGAAAAATCCAGCCTTTAAGGTCACCAATTTTCTTTGTTAATGAATAATGTATCATAAATAAATAAATGTTCTTCCATAAAATACAGGGGGGGGGCATAAGTCAGTACACCCCTATGTTAAAGTACCATACAGCCAGGCAGATTTTTATTATGAAAGGCCAGTTATTAGATGGATCCAGGATACTATGCATCCTGATAAAGTTCCCTTGGCCCCCACATCATCACACACCCTTCACCATACCTCCAGATTAACATGGGGTACTTTCCATAAAATCATCTCTCAATGCAAATCAGACCAGCTGTTAGGCTAACCGACATCAAACCATGCTAATCTCTATGCGAGGACACCATGAAGACTCCAGAGACGTTGATATTTATTTGTTCCATTTTAACAAACAAACCGAGTTTCTTAATAATAAATAATTAAATATATAATAAAAAATAAATAAATTGGTGCATTAAAGTGTGTCAGAATACAGGAAATGAAGTCTATTGATGCTCCAAATTTCCCTAGGGAGGTCCATATATTTATGTAGTACAGTATACCTGCTAAAATATGGAGCTAGATTTGTGTCTTCATTACATGTGAGAAAATAAATGATCTGAGAGAAAAAAAAATATTTGAGAGAAAAAGTTTTCATACCAATAGCAAAAAATAATAATATTTGAGACTAAAAAAAAGTTTTGAGAAAATGTGTTTTTTCATAGAACATAAAAAATATAAATTTAATTTTTTTTAAATTATTTCTGAGAAAAAAAAAATCTCTCAAAATACTTTTTTTAAACTCTCAAATATATATTTTTTGCTATCAGTGTGAAAACATTTTCTCCTAAGTGTTTGCTCTCGCTGTGAAAATAGTGTCACGTTCCTATTGGCCAGTCATGGGCGGGGCCACGTTCCTATTGGCCAGTCATGGGCGGGGCCACGTTCCTATTGGCCAGTCATGGGCGGGGCCACGTTCCTATTGGCCAGTCATGGGCGGGGCCACGTTCCTATTGGCCAGTCATGGGCGGGGCCACGTTCCTATTGGCCAGTCATGGGCGGGGCCACGTTCCTATTGGCCAGTCGGGTGAGCATTGTCTTGTCTTGGGGGTCGAACTGAATCATTACACCTCTCCGTCCGCCTGTGTGTGTGTGTGTGTGTGTGTGTGTGTGTGTGTGTGTGTGTGTGTCCATGAAGTGAGGCGACAGCCAGCAGGCGCCTGCCCCGGCTGCTAGCTCGCCGGCCGGCCTGTCATCCTGGGACGCCCCGCTGTAAGCTGGAGGTCTCAGACCGGTCTCGTAAATAAGAGGCTTTTATTTCACTGTTGACGGATCGTTTGTTTAAATATCACAACACATGTTCATCGTAAGATTAACGGGAAGCTCAGGTTAACTGCCTTTTTGGCGTTAAACTCCACAAGCACCTGCGGGCTTCACAACCTCGCTGGTCCGCCGTCACACACACGCACACACACACACACACACACACACACACACACACACAGTCACACACACACACACACACACACACACACACACACACACACACACACACACACACACACAGTCACACACACACACACACACACACACACACACACACACACACACATACACATACACACAATAGCGGGGCTGTAGAGTCCGTCTACGGAGCAAATACTAAATCTAAATTCAAATTTTTCACTGTAGCGCGCCCCGTCGGCTACGTCCGCTCCGTTCAGAGCGAGCGGTCCGTTAGTGCACACGTCCTCCGAGGCTAAGTGCTCCTGTGCAAAGGCTACGTCCCTTCGTCGAGGGTCGCCGGCGTCCGTGCGAGAGCCCCGGTCCGTGTTGCACGAGCCGCCCGCAGCCTCGGCGGCCGGGACGGATATGGAATCAGAGCCGGACGCGCCTAGGCTGTCATAATTTAAACAAGTCTCTGGAAGAGAAAAGGCAGTTAACCACAGGTGTAATCTGAGGATGGACATGTGTTCTGATATTTAAACAAACGATCCGTCAACGGCGAAATAAAAGCCCGAGACCTCCAGCGGCGTGTTCCAGCATGACTAGCGGTCGGCGAACAAGCGATCCGGCCGCCACCAGCTGGCTGTCGCGTCACTTTATGGAGCTTCTCAACTCCGAAAACTTTGAAGCAAATTGTCAATTCGGCAACGATTTTCAGAAGACTGCCGATATTCAAAATCTAAACAGTTCATTTCTCGCCTAAAACGTTGTCAGAAGTGAATTTAATGATGAATAAGATGGTGAAAATTGTTAAGTTGTCCCGCTGTTGCTCTGTCTGCAAGTTCCGAGTTGGCAGCGGGCGTGAGAGGTGTAATGATTCAGTTCGACTCCCAAGACAAGACGATGCTCACCAGACTGGCCAATAGGAACGTGGCCCCGCCCATGACTGGCCAATAGGAACGTGGCCCCGCCCATGGCTGGCCAATAGGAACGTGGCTCCGCCCATGACTGGCCAATAGGAACGTGGCCCCGCCTATGGCTGGCCAATAGGAACGTGGCCCCTCCCATGACTGGCCAATAGGAACGTGGCCCCGCCTATGGCTGGCCAATAGGAACGTGGCCCCTCCCATGACTGGCCAATAGGAACGTCGCCCCGCCCATGACTGGCCAATAGGAATGTGGCCCCGCCCATGGCTGGCCAATAGGAACATGGCCCCGCCCATGACTGGCCAATAGGAACGTGGCCCCGCCCATGGCTGGCCAATAGGAACGTGGCCCCGCCCATGGCTGGCCAATAGGAACGTGGCCCCGCCCATGGCTGGCCAATAGGAACATGGCCCCGCCCATGACTGGCCAATAGGAACGTGGCCCCGCCCATGACACTATTTTCACAGCGAGAGCACTTAGGAGAAAATGTTTTCACACAAAAATATATATTTGAGAGTTTAAAAAAGTATTTTGAGATTTTTTTTCTCAGAAATAATTTTTAAAAATTTATATTTTTTATGTTCTATGAAAAAATACATTTTCTCAAAACTTTTTTTTAAGTCTCAAATATTATTTTTTGCTATTGGTATGAAAACTTTCTCAAATATTTTTTTTTCTCACATGTAATAAAGACACAAATCTAGCTCCATAAACAACCAGCACTACTTTATTTATACGGTGGGTTTATTCGATTGCTTAAGCACCATTTTGAAAACACTACACACAATTAACAGAACACCTCATACCCTTTGCAAAATGAAGAACTCTTGCAAAGACTATACTAATTTATAAAAAAACAAACATATTTACACGTTTCGTATGACTTAATTCAGTTTGAAACAGTTGCACACTGCTGTTGCTAACTTAAAACACTTTTAGCAATTCTACGTCTCAGTAATTAGAGTACTGTAAATGTAAAGTACACAGAAAAAGTGCAAATATACAATAACCAATAACCATAACCAATAATAATAACCACCATAACCATAAGACCAATGCTGCAGACTGAGGAATATATAATGTATCCATATACCCAAATCAGTCAACATGTCAACATGGAAAATCCCAACATGTCCTAGTTTCATGCTACTACAGTAGTGTGTATTCTGTTAGCTCAGCAAACAACAAACATAACAGTTACTTAGAGAGAAGAGAGTATATGTGTGGGCCCTGTAAAATATCGGGTGCTTATATTTGTTTGAGTTCTTAGTGATTATATGACAGACATTACAAGACAAAACAATATCTAATAAAATATTTAAAATAAGAGTGTACTTTTTCCTACCACACAATATGTCTTCTATCTAGATGTTGATACGTAAAGATTTTTGTTTGATACTTGGACTTAAAGGGGTGATAGAATGATTATATGGGGTCTCCTCATAGGGTCTGTAACATTGGCTGGGTTCAAAATGCCATGGGGGATTTTCTGTGGGCCTTTTGAATGGCTCTATTTGGAACGAGAGCTTTTCTTCCAAATATGGTATGCTCATGAATATTTAGATGAGCTGCACGCTGATTGGTTGAGCACCCCAATACACATACATGGTTGAGCAACTACATACAAATACATTGAAAACGAGACAGGAGGTCTCATATTTCAGACACAGACTATTTCTAATTCTAATTCACTTCTGAGACGTTTTTATGCAAGAAATCAACTATATAAAGCTCAAATATGGGTCGTTTTACGAAATTTGATGGCTAATTACAAATTTGGTAAGACGCGTCGGACTTCAGAAGGTCCACACAGTCTGACGAGACAGCGGCAGCCCGCTGCGCTCCGTACCCAGGGCAAAGTGACAGGTTCTGGGTTAGTGAACTACCGGGACTCGGGGCTCCGCGTAGCCGTCTGGCGGCTGCCGGCATAACTATAGTATATTTACACTTTGAATGTCGTCATGCCACTTATATTACAGCTACCCTAGGTCTTACAAAGCTAACACTTGTGTTCAATTTAATGCATTTATATGAATTTGAGGGCTTTAGTAGCTGCTAGTGTCCCTTCAAGCTAGCTAGCTGTGTAAACATCGCGGCTAGGTAGCTCCCCTTTCGGCATAATTATAGTATATTTACACTTTGACTTTGGTCACACCACTTATATTACAGCTACCATAAGATATAACAAAGCTAACACTTGTGTCCAATTTCAATTTAGTGCATTTATGTGAATTTCACAGCTCTCCTTCGGGGGAGGTTAGCTAGATAGCTAGCTAGCTAGCTCACATTGATTGAGCTACATCCAGCTCACCGCGGGCTCAATCAATGAGAATCGCAGACAAGTTTTTCTCCCCATCGTTTGTTTAAATAACTCAACGCACGTATCCGTTATAAGATTAACTGGAATCTGTGGTAAGAGATTGCAGGCGTAACAAGCTCGCTGATCGCGCTCTCACTCATACACGGGCCATTTAGCTAGCTAGCTAGCTAGCTAGCAGGAGAGCGGAGGGAGAGCGGCGAGCTCCACACCCTGAAGCACCGTCAAAGCCTCGGAATTTGGTAGTCTAACCCAGGAACGTTTACTTTGCGCGGATATGGAGCGCCGTGGGCTGGCTGCCGGCCGTGACGGAGATCCATCTAGCTCACAGCTCACACGCAGGGCGGTGAGGCAGCGACCCAGCCGCTGCCACGTTAGCCTGCAGCTGATCATGAGCTCCTGAACTCCGACACACAGTCGGACAAAATTTGCAATTAGCCATCAACTTTCCTAAAACAGCACATAGTTGACTTCCACGTAGTTGATTTCACGGATAAAAAATAAATGAATTTAGTAATTAAATAGCACACAATGTATAAAATGTCTGAGAACTGCGTGACCCATTCAGAACACTAAACCTGTGTAGCATATGTAAATATTAGGGCGCGACAAAGACTAGAGACTTGAGCCAAATAAGGCAAGTACTAAGGGGGTGCCACCAAGTTGACATCAACTCGGTAGCTTGTTGGGATTTGCCCGTTTTCAGAAGCAGTTTCAAATAGTGAGATTAGCAGAGGAAAGAGGTGTCTATGGGATGTTGACATTCTATGTATGTCCTATTTACCCACCAGACGGTTGTTATTCAACTATGACAAGGTGACATTGAGTTTTAATTCTATCACCACTTTAAAGGCACAAACGTTATTCCATGTCACCAGTCTCAGGTTGAGAAGAGTCTCCGGTCTGGTCTTCAGTCTCTGGTTGTAAACGTGGATGTGAGTTCCTGGCTGGTCCTGGTCCTCCACAGTCCTCTCCATCAGCTTCTGTTTCCATCGGACCAACACATTTATGTCTTTTGATATCAGAATGCCAGACAAATCTTTTGTTACAAACACTGCAGCTGAATTTTTTCTCTCCTGTGTGGACTGCCATGTGTCTCTGTAAACCTCCACTCTGTGTGAAAGATTTATTACAGACTGAGCAGCTGAAAGGTTTTTCTCCTGTGTGGATTCTCATGTGCATCTTTAAAGCTCCACGTGTAAAATATTTCTTACAGACTGAGCAGCTGAAACCGTCTTTTACAGAATGAGTCACCCTGTGGTTCTTCAGGTTTCCACGGTCAGAGCAGCTGAAAGGTTTTTCTGTGTGAGTTCTCATGTGTTTCTTCAGGGATTCCCTTACAGTGAAAGATTTCTCACACTCAGAGCAGCTAAAAGGTTTCTCTCCTGTGTGAGTTCTCATGTGTTTTTGTAAATTTCCTCTCTGTGTAAAATATCTTTTACAAACTGAGCAGCTGAAAGGTTTTTCTCCTGTGTGAGTTCTCATGTGTACCTTCAGGGACGAAAACACAGTGAAAGCTTTATTACACTCAGAGCATCTAAAAGGCTTCTCTCCTGGGTGGATTTTCATGTGGTTTTGTAAATTTCTACAATGTCTAAAAGACTTCTTACAGACTGGGCAGCTAAAGGTTTTCTTTGCTGTATGAGTTCTCATGTGTGTCTTCAGATTTCCCTTGTGGTGAAATCTTCTCCCACACTCAGAGCAGCTGAATGGTTTCTTACATCTTGAATCATGTTTCAGAGAGTTTAAAGCTGACTGAGGTTCTCTGGTCTCCTTCCTATCAGCACTGGCATCAGTCTCAGGTTTAGAAGGGTCTTCACTCTGGTCTTCAGTCTCTGGTTGTACAAGTGGATGTGAGTTCCTGGCTGGTTCTGGTCCTCCACAGTCCTCTCCATCAGCTTCTGTTTCCATGTGTTGAGTTTGTCTCTGATGAAGCTGTGAGGACTGAGCTTTCTCTTCATCATCTTCACTCTTCAGAGGGACAGGAGTGAATGGGAACTTGGTGATATCAACCTCCTCCAGCCCTTGAAGCTGATCTCCCTCCTGACTGCTCCACAGTTTCTCCCGTTCCTCTTTACTGTGTGAGGGGTGCTCTGGCTCCTGCTGGTCCACAGTGGAGCTACACTCCTGCTGCTCAGAGGGAACCTCCAACCACCAACAGCTGCTCAACAGCTGCTCAACATCTGCAGGAAACACATACAGAGAAATGTTGTGGAACTGTATCTTATCACCTGGATTGTGATTGTTATAAATAAATACTGGTTGTTCAGTCAGTGACTTAGGTTACATCTACACTACTAGTCTTCCTTTTCAGCCTTGGAAAACTGTTGGAAAAGCTGTTGACTGACATATTAGGGCCCTCTTGTGGTGAAATAATGCAACTGTACTGTTGAGCACTAAGTGGCGCAGTCGGTAATTAAAGTGACTAAATTTAACTTTTTAGTGTTTCTGTAACTGTCATTTTTCATATTACGATCTTAAATGAGCTGTAACAGCAGACAAGACCAACGCTATTTTAGGTAGTTTTTATTAGTGCCGTTGCTCGGGTTAGATTATTCACACGTAGTCACAGAATGATTTATGGCAGGTAGACGGTGCAACAGTAACATTCTGAAGGGTCACAGATTTTTTTGTAACACCAGGAAAGCCTGTGTTAGCGTATCCAGTCAGGTGAAAGCTAGTAGAAGATTTATTTTCATAGGCTTGGCGTAGTTGTACTTTAATATTATTTTAGAAGTCATCTGCTGCAGTTATGGCTGATACTGGGGCAGGACCACCACAGAAAAGAAGGAAATTAAATACATTTATTTTGTATTATTTCTGAACGTTACCTTTATATATTGAAATTTACAACTTGTGTTTACATTGTAAACCTTTTAAAATGCTTGGTTGAGCATGTTTGTTTTTCTATAGTAAAAAAATAATGCCCCCCCCCCCTTTATTGCCCCTAAAAACTCTGTTGACATGGTTCCTACCTTCCTCTTCATCATCTTCACTCTTCACAGGGGCAAGAGTGAATAGGAACTTGGTGATATCAGCCTCCTCCAGCCCTTGAAGCTGCTCTCCCTCCTGACTGCTCCACAGTTCCTCTTTAATGTGTGGGGGGGGCTCTGGCTCCTGCTGGTCCACAGTGGAGCTACACTCCTGCTGCTCCTCTTCAATAACAATCTGTTTTTTGCCGTCTGGAGGCAAAGCTGAAACACAGACAGAAGTTAATGTCAGCTACAGCTTAGAGACTGCAGGGTTCCCCCCCCCAGAAAGGTTGTTTAGCTCGGTGGCCAGTGTGACAGTGAGACTCTAAAGAAGCTCTAAGACTCCATAGAGCCCTACATGAAGTCAGTGATACAAGCTAACTGGAGATCCTAAAATATGACTACGTCTAAGTACCGGTTAAGATGACTTGAATTGTCATTATGTTATATTTTACGTATCATATCATTCACGTGAAGGGGGCACACGGATCATGCAGAGCATGGCTCACACCATCAGCGGGGAGTTACGAGCCAGGTTGCAGTTTGCTGACTTTTGGGGGCTGCTATTTGCTGAATCTGAGGACATCACAAAAACTGAGCAGGAAATTGTTCATATTGTGTCTGTGTCCAGCAACAGAGAGTTTACCTCGGACTTTATTGGACTGATTGAATTGGGTACCACAATTCAATCATAACCATGGCAACCATAACAGACAGACTTGTTGAGTCCAGGACACAGGCATGAATGACTGGACCACAAAGTTGTCTGCGATTGGAGATAGGCCTGCACCATTAATAGCTATAAAATCGTGATCTCGATTCACCATGTTTCCGATTTAATTTTTAAATGATTTCGATTTAAAAAAAGAAGTGTGCCAAGAAATCAAACATTACACATCGTTAGAAAAGAATCGTGGCAGAGAACCATGATATCAATTCTAAACAAAAGAATCGTGATTCGTAATTGTCCCTGAATCGTGCAGGCCTAGTGCCTTGTGTGTCTTCAGATCTGACTAGAAGCCAAATTGTTCCCACACTCTGAGCAGCTGAATGTTTTCTTACATCTTGAATCAGTCTCAGGTTCAGAAGAGTCTCCAGTCTGGTCTTCAGTCTTTGGTTGTAAAAGTGGATGTGAGTTCCTGGCTGGTTCTGGTCCTCCACAGTCCTCTCCATCAGCTTCTGTTTCCATCTGACCAACACATTTATGTGTTTTGAGATCAAAACGCCAGGCAAATCTTTTGTTACAAACACTGCAGCTGAATCTTTTCTCTCGGCTGTGGATTAAAGCCACGTGTGACAGTAAACTTCCTCTCTGTGTAAAAGATCTCTTACAGACTGAGCAGCTGAAAGGTTTTTCTGCGTGAGTTCTCATGTGTGTCTTCAGGTGTACCCGTTGAGTAAAAGCTTTACCACACTCAGAGCAGCTAAAAGGTCTTTCTCCTGTGTGAGTTCTCATGTGATCTTTCAGGGTTTCACTTACACGGAAAGCTTTATCACACTCAGAGCAGCTAAAAGGCTTCTCTCCTGTGTGAGTTGTCATGTGTCTCTGTAAACTTCCTCTCTGTGTAAAAGATATCTTACAGACCGAGCAGCTAAAAGGTTTTTCTCCTGTGTGAGTCATCATGTGGGTCTTCAGGTGTCCCCGTTGAGTAAAAGCTTTACCACACTCAGAGCAGCTAAAAGGCTTCTCTCCTGTGTGGATTCTCATGTGTTTCTGTAAATATCCATTTCGTGTAAAATGTTTCTTACAAACTGAGCAGCTGAATCTTTTCTCTCCTGTGTGGACCACCATGTGTCTCTGTAACCATCCTCTCACTGTAAAAGATTTTTTACAGACTGAGCAGCTGAAAGTTTTTTTTCCTGTGTGGATTCTCATGTGAATCTTTAAACCCGTACGGTGTGTAAAATATTTCTTACAGACTGAGCAGCTGAAAGGTTTTACATGAGTTCTCTTGTGTTTCTTCAGATGTGTCTTGAAGCAAAATCCTTTCCCACACTCAGAGCAGATGAATGGTTTCTTACGTCTTGAATCATGTTTCAGAGAGTTTAAAGCTGACTGAGGTTCTCTGGTCTCCTTCCTATCAGCACTGGCACCAGCCTCAGGTTCAGAAGAGTCTCCAGTCTGGTGTTCAGTCTCTGGTTGTAAAAGTGGATGTGAGTTCCTGGCTGGTTCTGGTCCTCCACAGTCCTCTCCATCAGCTTCTGTTTCCATGTGTTGAGTTTGTCTCTGATGAAGCTGTGAGGACTGAGCTTCCTCTTCATCATCTTCACTCTTCACAGGGACAGGAGTGAATGGGAACTTGGTGATATCAGCCTCCTCCAGCCCTTGAAGCTGCTCTCCCTCCTGACTGCTCCACAGTTCCTCCTGGTCCTCTTTAATGTGTGGGGGGGTCTCTGGCTCCTGCTGGTCCACAGTGGAGCTACACTCCTGCTGCTCAGGGGGAACCTCTTCTTTAACCACCAACAGCTGCTGAACATCTGTAGGAAACACAGAGAAATGTTGTGGAACTGTATCTTATCACCTGACTGACATATTAGGGCCCTCTTGTAGTTAAATAATGCAACTGCGCTGTAGAGCACTAAGTGGCGCAGTCGGTAATTAAAGTGACTAAATTTAACTTTTTAGTGTTTCTGTAACTGTCATTTTTCATATTACGACCTTAAATGAGCTGTAACAGCAAACGAGACTAACAGTAACGCTATTTTAGGTAGTTTTTATTAGTGCCGTTGCTCGGGTTAGATTATTCCCACGTAGTCACAGAATGATTTATGGCAGGTAGACGGTGCAACAGTAACATTCTGGAGTGTTTTTTGTAACACTGGAAAAGCCTGTGTTAGCGTATCCAGTCAGGTGAAAGCTAGTAGAAGATTTATTTTCATAGGCTTGGCGTAGTTGTATTTTAATGCTATTTTAGAAGTTATCTGCTGCAGTTATGGCTGATACTGGGGCAGGACCACCACAGAAAAGAAGGAAATTAAATGAATAACAGCTAAAAAATAAAAGGGAAAGTGACGTCAGGCGAAAACGCGAGTCAACTTAGGTGGGCCTTTTAACAGATGGAGACAATTACTAGACTGGGTAAACCTATTTCGATCTGCCTGCGATTTGATTTCTCCCTGCAGCTCAAGCTGGAAACCTGTACGTTTATCTATTTGTTTTTTTTTTTAATTATGTTTTGGGCATTTTTTTCAAAAGTAAAAATTCTTTGATTCCAGCTTGTTAAATGTGAATATTTTCTAATTTCTTCTCGCCTCTGTGACAGTAAACTGAACTTCTTTAAGTTGTGGACAAAACAAGACATTTAAGGAAGTCATCTTGGGTGTTTGGAAAACACTGATCCACATTTGTCACCATTTTATGACACTTTATAGACCTAACAACTAATCGATTAATCGAGAAAATAATCAACAGACCAATCGATTATGAAAATAATCGTTAGTTGCAGTCCTGGCAATAAAGCACCGTAAATAAAAGACCTTTACGAAAGCAGGTGTGGTAAAAAGACTACCACTTGTGTCCACAGCGGCCGCTAGAATCAACACAAACTGAAAGTTGCCATTAAGACGCATACGATACTTGTCAGAATAGTGCGAAGTGGAGTTTACTGCATTCAAATGGTTCAAGTTGTACGTATTTTTCATAGATGTTCTTTTCAACGTACACATCTTCCACCTAAACAAGTTCCTTGCTCCTGTGGAGTGGAAAAGACAGGAGTTGCCATCCAGAGGAGCAGCGACCATGTCCCTGTTGCCATATCTACATATATATTGGTATATCTGTGAAGGAGAAAGCCACACAAGGCTGCAGGACCTGCCATCGCTGCCAGCAAGTGGAGAAGAAAAGGAACGTCACACGGTGGAAATGCAAGGCCTGTGATGTAGCCCTCTGTCTCATTGGTGACAGAAACTGTTTTGAGGAGTGGCACAGATAAAACAAAAGCACTCCTGATATTTGTTGTAAAGAGATGTATGTATAGCTTGATTTTGTGTTTATTTTTACCTTTTGAATGTTAAATCTGCACTATTTAGGAACCACTCTCACTCAAGCAATGAAAGCTCTGTAATGGAGCTCTCTGTCTAATTGTATATAAAGTGTTTTGTAGAGTTTCAAACACCTGCTTTTTGCTGTATATAGTATGAATTTATCTCAATGTTACCTTTTTATTTTGTATTTGCACTATTTGGGAACCCTCATACTCTGGGAATGCAAGGCCTTTAATTTAGCTCTCTGTATAAGCCTATGGCTACACCCGCTTTGTTTTGTAAATAGTATTTCTTTTGTATATAGCTTGATTATTTCTGAACTTTACCTTTATATACATTGACATTAGCAACTTGTGTTTACATTGTAAGCCTTTTAAAATTCTTGGTTGAGCATGTTTGTGTTTCTATAGTAAAAAAAGAATGTCCCTCCCCCCTTATTGCCCCTAAAAACTCTGTTAACATGGTTCCTACCTTCCTCTTCATCATCTTCACTCTTCTTGGTGGTGATATCAGCCTCCTCCAGCCCTTGAAGCTGCTCTCCCTCCTGACTGCTCCACAGTTCCTCTTTAATGTGTGGGGGGGGCTCTGGCTCCTGCTGGTCCGCAGTGGAGCTATACTCCTGCTGCTCCTCTTGAATAACAATCTGTTTTTTGTTGTCTGGAGGCAAAGCTGAAACAGACAGAAGTTAACGTCAGCTACAGCTTAGAGACTGCAGGGTTTCCCCCAGAAAGGTTGTTCAGCTCGGTGGCCAGTGTGACAGTGAGACTCTAAAGAAGCTCTAAGACTCCATAGAGCCCTACAGGAAGTCAGTGATACAAGCTAACTGGAGATCCTAAAATATGACTACGTTTTGTATTGGATATCTCCAATCGCAGACAACTTTGTGGCCTGCACCATTAATAGTTATAAAATCGCGATCTCGATTCACCATGTTCCCGATATAATTTTTAAATGATTTCGATTTAAAAAAAAAAAAAAAAGAAGTGTGCCAAGAAATCAAACATTACACTTCGTTAGAAAAAAATCGTGGCAGAGAACCATGATATCAATTCTAAACAAAAAAATCGTGATTCATAATTGTCCCTGAATCGTGCAGGCCTAGTGCCTTGTGTGTCTTCAGATCTGACTAGAAGCCAAATTGTTCCCACACTCTGAGTAGCTGAATGTTTTCTTACATCTTGAATCAGTCTCAGGTTCAGAACCGTCTCCAGTCTGGTCTTCAGTCCCTGGTTGTGAAAGTGGATGTGAGTTCCTGGCTGGTTCTGGTCCTCCACAGTCCTCTCCATCAGCTCCTGTTTCCATCGGACCTTCACATTTATGTGTTCTGACATCAGAACGCCAGACAAATCTTTTGCTACAAACACTGCAGCTGAATCTTTTCTCTCTTGTGTGGACTGCCATGTGTGACTGTAAACTTCCTCTCTGTGTAAACGATTTCTTACAGACTGAGCAGCTGAAAGGTTTCTCTCCTGTGTGAATTCTCATGTGTTTCTGTAAATCTCCACTCTGTGTAAAAGATTTAGTACAAACACTGCAGCTGAAAGGTTTTTCTCCTGTGTGAAATCTCATGTGTATCTGTAAATCTCCATTCTGTGTAAAAGATTTATTACAAACACTGCAGCTGAAAGGTTTTTCTCCTGTGTGAAATCTCATGTGTTTCTGTAAATCTCCACTCTGTGTAAAGGATTTATTACAAACACTGCAGCTGAAAGGTTTTTCTCCTGTATGACTTCTCATGTGTACCTTCAGATGTGCCTTGAAACCAAATCTCCTCCCACACTCAGAGCAGCTGAATCGTTTCTTACATCTTGAATCATGTTTCAGAGAGTTTAAAGCTGACTGAGGTTCTCTGGTCTCCTTCCAATCAGCACTGTCATCAGTCTCAGGTTTAGAAGAGTCTCCAGTCTGGTCTTCGGTCTCTGGTTGTAAAAGTGGATGTGAGTTCCTGGCTGGTTCTGGTCCTCCACAGTCCTCTCCATCAGCTTCTGTTTCCATCTGACCAACACATTTATGTGTTTTGACATGAAAACACCGGGAAAATCTTTTGTTACAAACACTGCAGCTGAATCTATTTACTCCTGTGTGAGTTGTCATGTGTTTCTGTAAATGTCCACTCTGTGCAAATGATTTATTACAAACACTGCAGCTGAAAGGTTTTTCTCCTGTATGAGTTCTCATGTGTCTAACCAGATTTCCTTTGTTGCCAAATCTTGTCTCACACTCCGAGCAGCTGAATTTTTTCTTACGTCTTGAATCATGTTTCAGAGACAGGGACACAAGGACAGGAGTGAATGGGGACTTGGTGATATCAGCCTCCTCCAGCCCTTGGAGCTGCTCTCCTGCCTGACTGATACACAGTTCCTCCTGTTGTTCTTTAATGTGTGTCTCAGGTTCAAAAAAGTCTCCAGTCTGGTCTTCAGTCTCTGGTTGTAAAAGTGGATGTGAGTTCCTGGCTGGTTCTGGTCCTCCACAGTCCTCTCCATCAGCTTCTGTTTCCATGTGTTGAGTTTCTCTGCTGGCTGGAGGCTCTGCCTCTCTGTTCTCCTCAGTTTGACTCTGATGAAGCTGTGACGACTGACGACCAACACATTTATGTCTTTTGACCTGATAAAGCCTCCGAAATGTCTCGTCACAAACGCTGCAGCTAAATCTGTTTTCCCCTCTGTGGACTTTCAAGTGTGAGCGCACGTTTGCACTGTGTTTAAAAGATTTCTTACACACGGAGGAGGTGAGAGGTTTCTCTCTTGTGTGAGTTACCATGTGTCTATTCAGACTTCCCTTGAAGCCAAATCTTCTCCCACACTCAGAGCAGCTGAAAGGTTTCTCTCCTGTGTGGATTCTCATGTGACTCTTCAGATGGTGCTTGGCCCGAAATCTTCTCCCACACTCAGAGCAGCTGAATGATTTCCTACATCTTGAGACATGCTTCAGAGGGTTTAAAGCTGACTGAGGTTCTCTGGTCTCCTTCCAATCAGCACTGTCATCAGTCTCAGGTTCAGAAGAGTCTCCAGTCTGGTCTTCAGTCTCTGGTTGTAAAAGTGGATGCTGGTCCACAGTGGAGATACACTCCTGTTGCTGAGGAGGAACCTCTTCTTTAACCACCAACAGCTGCTCAACATCTGCAGGAAACAGAATGAAACAGATACATTACTGACCACCACTCAAACTAAACTTATACCAATAATAATATTAATAATAATATTAATAATAATAATAATAATAATAATAGGTAGTTTGTATCGTCATAGATAAAAAAAACTTACAAATTTGGTCTAACAAACTCATACAAAGTAGCATAGCTTGTTAAGGTCAGCTTGTTAAAACCAGTTACAAAATGGAACCATTATCACACTCTTGCCGAAAGGGCTGTCGTTTCAAATGGTCAGCGCGCCCTGAAAAATCTATCGCCCCTGTCACTTTTAATAACACCACTCATATTGTTGTATGCTTGTTAGGGCTGTACTTTGGAGAATGAGTATTTTTACTTAACCTTACTTCATCACTGGAGTAATGTGCAGTTAAGATAATCACTGGCAAATGTTTTTTTTAGTGCTGTCAAACGATTAAAATATTTAATCGCGATTAATCGCATTAATGTCATAGTTAATTCACGATTAATTGCAATTAATCGCACATTTTTATCTATTCTAAATGTCCCTTGATTTCTTTTTGTCATATTTTCTCATTTTAATTCTCTTATCAACATGAAAAAGTGGATCAGCTGCTTTGTGACAATGTTTTTTTTAATTGAAAACAACATTCTCATATACGTAGTGTTCAATTTCACACTAACATTCAAACTTGGAGCTAGTGGAGTGAAAGGAACCCTACTCCTAAAATAAAATAAACCAGGCTCTCTTGAACTATTATGCCCTTGACTTCTGCAGACCCCCCCCCCCCCCCCCTTTATTTCCCAACAAAACCTTGTTAACATGGTTCCTACCTTCCTCTTCAGTCTTCACAGTGACAGGAGTGAATGGGAACTTGGTGATATCAGCCTCCTCCAGCCCTTGAAGCTGCTCTCCCTCCTGACTGCTCCACAGTTCCTCCTGTTCCTCTTTAATGTGTGGGGGGGCCTCTGGCTCCTGCTGGTCCACAGTGGAGCTACACTCCGGCTGCTCCTCTTGAATAACAATCTGGATTTTGCCGTCTGGAGGCAAAGCTGAAACACAGACAGAAGTTAACGTCAGCTACAGCTTAGAGATTGCAGGGTTTCCCCCCAGAAAAGTTGTTCAGCTCGGTGGCCAGTGTGACAGTGAGACTCTAAAGAAGCTCTAAGACTCCATAGAGCCCTACAGGAAGTCAGTGATACAAGCTAACTGGAGATCCTAAAATATGACTACGTCTAAGTACCTAGAAGATTAAGATGACTTGAATTGTCATTATGTTTTTGTATCTTGTATTAGTTCTGGTTATAGACACACACACACACACACACACACACACACACACACACACACACACACACACACACACACACACACACACACACACACACAGAGGAAGACAGAGACACTCACTCACTCATTCATTCACATCAAACTAAGATGGCGTAAGCGTAAAACGTGCCCGATGGTCTGGTGGATGTCCTCCGGAGGACCAGTGATGCCTATGTAGCTAACTACATGGAAACGGGCAGAATTATGTCAGTGCCTTGTTCAGTATAATTGTGTTACAGACAGCTAGCTGAAGTCTCGTGCTGAAGTCCCGTGGGAATTCAGTTTTAGCAAGAAAAAGATAAACTGTGTGTGGGTCAGAGGAGCGCTCAATTACCTATTTTTGAGGGGGAATAAACACAAATACTGTATTATATACTGTGTATTACATCCACCAGACTAGCGGGCGCTCGTGTGATTGTTGTTGGGCACGGCAAGCGAGGAGAGCGAGGAGAAAGCAGAAGCAAGGCCGCCTGACTGAACACACTCAGTCGTCCCAGACGACAGCTAGCTAGCTAGCAGCTAACATGGTAGGTGGATGTTGAAAATGCATCTTGTTGTCATGTAAGGGCCCTGTAGAATAGATCCATACTATTTTACTGGTCCACTCATGGCAGGGACTCAGCCACTCTCACCTGATTTCACTCACTACCAATCATGGTCTAGGCTATAAGTACCACCTACTTCCTTTGTTCTGGCTGTCAGCAACATGAGGCAGCGGTGTGGGGCAGCATGTGGGGGCTCTCTGTCCTCACAATTCAGGCACAAATCCTACGGTCGTGCGTAAATAAAAAAAACCACACAAAACCGTCAAGCCTCATCATCTGCCTTTGCCCAGAATATGTGCAGAGTGTAAATAAATGGCTTAAATGGAAACAACTGTTGTCCTTCATACATTCTTACCGATGTACCATGGTGATGCTCAAACCCTAAACCCAAGCTAAAGAAAGAGATTCTACATATGGTCCTTCGAGCCGGAGTCGTGAACATTGCCATGGCCGAAGGACAGTCACCTCTTACCCATGGAGCTCCCCAGCCTCGACGCCAAACCCGCCTACCTAGGCACCTTGAGGACAATGAAGTTGGCCGTGTGGATAGAGCAACAAATACAAAATGCACACTTCACCCATCTGGGGGCGAACTGGAAGAACATGAGAGAGATGATGAGGGAGACTACTCTGAGCACCCCGAACACAGCCGACCCCACACCAGCCCGCAGGCCCTCGAGGAGCTACCCCCTGCCTCTGCTGCCAAAGAGCAAGATGGTACTCCAGAACTCAGCCACGCTGACCTAACAAAGCAGCTACTTGTAACAGTGACAATGGTAAAGCAGCAGGGGGAGATATTACAGCGCCTCATGGAGCGATATGAAGCTCCCAGCTCAGGAGGCAGCTGCTCCTACACCAGTCACCAAGGTGTATCTCACCAACCAACGGAAACAACTGTTGTCCTTCATACATTCTTACCGATGTACCATGGTGATGCTCAAACCCTAAACCCAAGCTAAAGAAAGATATTCTACGGCCCTGTTCATGTTACACAGACATTTTAATTGCATGTTGTGTCTGTTAAGATACACAAAGGCACTATTTAGCTTATGCCCCCATAACTGCCGTTTAGCTAAGTGGAGCGGGGGTCATTATGTCATGTCCACATGAAGACGTTAGGATGAAAACATCCGTCTTCCCTGGATTCGGTTCAAGAATGAATCTATATGTAAATGACTCAACACGCTACTTCATATGCCAGGCCTGCAGGCGGCGCTGTTACTGCTACAGAAATTAACGGAACGAAGAAGAAGAGCAGCCTTCAGTCACTTCCTTTCATAACATGACTAGCAAGTTCTCTAAATACATCAACGGACTAGACTTTAATAACTTTCACCACTGGTTGTTATATAAAGGCCACCGCTAGAAAACGTGTCTTTGTTTACATTCTATCGGACATGATTGCAGCGCTAGCTAGCGCGCTAACGTTAGCTCTGCTAGCTAACATCGGCAGTCAAACAAACATCAATGATCCGATGTCTTTTTGATAATCTAGCTACACGTTTTTCTTGCGGTAGCCTTTCTACAATAAGCCGTGCTAACAGTTACTATAATCAGTTCAGGGAGTTGATGAGCAGACAGATTAGCGAGCTAGTTGATAAGTTCTCTACTTCCACTTTATAAACAGCGTTGCGTCCCTGCTAGAGCCGTCAGCTGGGTTGAAGGCAGTCAGCTGTGAGGCTGAGGTGTGTGGCGATGACATCATCGATACGCACGTATGCGGTTTTGCCGTCCAGACGAAGCCAAATGTGAGCCGTTTTTTTTTTATTCACCTTGGGACCAGGATTCAAAAAAGTGCGTTCACATCCGTCGCGTCTCCGTGTGGACGGCCTCTCAGTTGAAGCAGCTCCGTGTTCCTGGCACCAATTTAGCTTGTTTCTTACAACACAACATTTATTTCAACTGACTGTTATATTGTATGGAATGTCGTTTTATTCAATATTAAATAAATGAATACATACATAAATGAAATAAAAAAAATTAATAAATATGTACATCTGGAACAAACTTCCGATAAACTGTAGGTTTTTAACAAATAAATTTGTTATTAATTAGTATTCATTTTTAACTGTGTTTTAATGTTTTATGTAAAGCACTTTGAATTGCATTGCTGCTGAAAATGTGCTATACAAACGAAATTGTCTTGTCTTGCCTGTTGCCTACGGAGCCCCAGACATGACATCTGAAAAATATAAAATAATTTGTGGCTACAAAATAGAATGTTAGGGAAAACGACGTGGCCCAACTATAATGCGGGCAGTTCTGCAACACTTGTGTGGGGCGTAATAATAAACTTTATTTCAGACACAGGTCCATATGGCACAACATACAGCATAGGCCACCCAGAGCAAGCTAAACGTGCAGTCAGTCATGGACAGAGATGATTTCATTGAATTGTATTTTAGGCTGGGAATGAGTTACAAAGACATTCTAAAATGCATGTAAATAATCACTACTTTTAGCGTGTATAGAGCCAGACTCCATGTAAATAATCAGGACTTTTAGCGTGTATAGAGCCAGACTCCATGTAAATAATCAGGACTTTTAGAGTGTATAGAGCCAGACTCCATGTAAATAATCACTACTTTTAGCGTGTATAGAGCCAGACTCCATGTAAATAATCACAACTTTTAGCGTGTATAGAGCCAGACTCCATGTAAATAATCACAACTTTTAGCGTGTATAGAGCCAGACTCCATGTAAATAATCAGGACTTTTAGCGTTTATAGAGCCAGACTCCATGTAAATAATCACTACTTTTAGCGTATATAGAGCCAGACTCCATGTAAATAATCAGGACTTTTAGCGTGTATAGAGCCAGACTCCATGTAAATAATCAGGACTTTTAGCGTGTGTAGAGCCAGACTCCATGTAAATAATCACTACTTTTAGCGTGTATAGAGCCAGACTCCATGTAAATAATCACTACTTTTAGCGTGTATAGAGCCAGACTCCATGTAAATAATCAGGACTTTTAGCGTGTGTAGAGCCAGCATATCTCCACATGTAAATGGGTGAATTAAGGGTTTATCTCAACCAGACCAGAGTGGTGATTGTTGGAACAGAGGAAAGATGAACCAAGACGGCTTTTGGTAGTTTTATTTAGTTTCTGTCCACTCTGAATGAAGTGAGTTTTCCGATGATAAAAGTCCTGATTATTTACATGGAGTCTGGTGGGTTTGGCGAAGGCCTGTTAAAGAGCGAAGATTCCAATAGATCTTATGAACAAATGCTTATTTCCATCCGTCCTGTCGTCATATGGTTGCTGAGAGAAGAGACCACAGGAAGGAGAGAAAGACCAACTGAAGGTTTAATGACCAAACCTGCTCTGTGTAGCCGGAGCTGAGGGTTGAAAACAGCGTCCAGTAGCTCCCGTTGTCGCTCGTTCTCCTCTTTTGAACGACAAAGTTCCTCCTCGTACTCTGCTATCGTTCTTTCAAACAGCCCAAATATCTCTTCAGCAGCCGCAGTTAGTCGCTGCTTCACCAACGCTCTCAGCATCTGGACTTTACACATTTTACCTCTTTCTCAACACGACGAAGACGCTCTGCTAACACTCCTTTCTGCTAGACGCCATCTTGTTCAAAGGGTGAAGTTAGCCGCAGTGAAGACTACAGCTTCCGGTGCGGATCAGCTGCTGAGCTTCAAAATAAAAGTCCAGAAATGTTCCAGACTTCCTCTGAAAAACGCAGGTATATAAATGATTAAACCACACTTTTGAAGAAAGACAAATACTTTATTACATTTTCAGAGCTCTGAGAAAACAATGAACCAAATTAAAGATTATGGTAGTTTGTTTCCATTTCCTTTTTTTTAGATTTTGCTAACAGAGTTTTCCAGTTGGTGACGCGTTGGTTCACTGAAAATATTTCAATGACAATAAACAATTTATTGTGGACAAATGCCTCTGCCAAGAATCATACACAGACATAACATGTGTCAAATTATACATAAATAGGTCAATGTATAAAAAAACAACACCTTGTCTTGTCCTTTCCTGTTCGTTGTTCTGCAGATAACACAAACACCTGTCCATGTGCTGTTTGTATGTTCGCACAATAACACAGCAGCAAATCTTTGTTATTGTGGCCTCCATGTTTTCACCCACCTAGGCTACAGCCAACAGTTGGTGGCAGTCATGCAACAAGTTGTTATGCCAAGGAACTGCGCTCCCGATGCGCTCATACAGTATAGAGGTGTACTTCGAATTTTTGGAGTTGGCTGTGCAGTAGGCCCTATGTTGGGATATAGTTTGTACACACCGTCAGCTCAGCTGTACTTCATGGAGGGGAGGGGTCAAAGTGTTTTTAAAAGAAGACAGAGGTAGAGTGGTCTACAGAATACAGAGCCTGTTTAACATAGTATATTTAGACTCTACATCTACGTGGACCGTGGACACTAAATTTGGACATTTAATTTCATAAATACTTATTACATATAGAGCATGCAATCGGTACATTTTATATATTTTTTTGAAACAAGGACCTTAAGCACTCATTCCTTGAAAAGAACACAACAGGTGTCAAAGGATGAAAATGTCATTCTGAAGGAAAGCATTTCATTCTCACGTTATTAGACCGTTCTGTGAGACACAGAAGGCAAGATGATCTGCAGCTTAAGTCAAAAGCATCACTAAAACCTGACAAACATCCATTACACATCATTTTTAATCTCAGTCTATTGGTCCAAAGTGCAGCAGATCAAATAAATTAACAGCTATTGAATTAAAATAGTTTCTACTGGATGATACCTGACAGGTCATATGGTAAAAAATAAATTATAAATATACTTTACTGGGACAAAAGAGTAAAGGTAATCCAGCTCACTGTCTGAAGTTAAACAGACAACTTGTCATGGTGGACAGTAAGATATTATTTTCTAACTCTCCCTACCTTCCTTTTGAAAAGCTTTGCACCCTGATCGGACATTTTGGGCCCTGTCTTGCACCCAGTTTCTAATTGACTTTGTACACCGACGCATGTATCATTCCTATTTTACACCCGACGCACATCAGACTCTTCCCTCCACAGACTCACGTCGGTGAATTAGGGAATGGACTTGCGCTTTCGGGGGGTTCAGTGAAAACAGGAGGCGTGTTCTGGCGCAAACGTTCCCTGGTGCTATTTTGCAGTTTCAGAAAACAATTTCACCACTGACCAGGAAAAACCTGGTCTAAAGTCAGTGGCTCTAGTCTAAAGTCAGTGGCTCTAGTCTAAAGTCAGTGGCTCTAGTCTAAAGTCAGTGGCGCTAGTCTAAAGTCAGTGGTGCTAGTCTAAAGTCAGTGGTGCTAGTCTAAAGTCAGTGGTGCTAGTGTAACGTCAGTGGTGCTAGTCTAACGTCAGTGGTGCTAGTCTAAAGTCTGTGGTGCTAGTCTAAAGTCAGTGGCTCTAGTCTAAAGTCTGTGGTGCTAGTCTAAAGTCAGTGGCTCTAGTCTAAAGTCTGTGGTGCTAGTCTAAAGTCAGTGGCTCTAGTCTAAAGTCAGAGGTGCTAGTCTAAAGTCAGTGGTGCTAGTCTAAAGTCAGTGGTGCTAGTCTAAAGTCAGTGGTGCTAGTCTAAAGTCAGAGGTGCTAGTCTAAAGTCAGTGGTGCTAGTCTAAAGTCAGTGGTGCTAGTCTAAAGTCAGTGGTGCTAGTCTAAAGTCAGTGGTGCTAGTCTAAAGTCTGTGGTGCTAGTCTAAAGTCAGTGGCTCTAGTCTAAAGTCAGAGGTGCTAGTCTAAAGTCAGTGGTGCTAGTCTAAAGTCAGTGGTGCTAGTCTAAAGTCAGTGGTGCTAGTCTAAAGTCAGTGGTGCTAGTCTAAAGTCAGTGGTGCTAGTCTAAAGTCAGTGGTGCTAGTCTAAAGTCAGTGGCTCTAGTCTAAAGTCAGTGGCTCTAGTCTAAAGTCAGTGGCTCTAGTCTAAAGTCAGTGGCTCTAGTCTAAAGTCAGTGGCTCTAGTCTAAAGTCAGTGGCTCTAGTCTAAAGTCAGTGGCTCTAGTCTAAAGTCAGTGGTGCTAGTCTAAAGTCAGTGGCTCTAGTCTAAAGTCAGTGGCTCTAGTCTAAAGTCAGTGGTGCTAGTCTAAAGTCAGTGGTGCTAGTCTAAAGTCAGTGGTGCTAGTCTTAAGTCAGTGACTCTAGTCTAAAGTCAGTGGTGCTAGTCTAAAGTCAGTGACTCTAGTCTAAAGTCAGTGGCGCTAGTCTAAAGTCGGTGGCGCTAGTCTAAAGTCAGTGGCGCTAGTCTAAAGTCAGTGGCTCTAGTCTAAAGTCAGTGGTGCTAGTCTAAAGTCAGTGGCTCTAGTCTAAAGTCAGTGGCGCTAGTCTAAAGTCAGTGGCGCTAGTCTAAAGTCAGTGGCTCTAGTCTAAAGTCAGTGATGCTAGTCTAAAGTCAGTGGCTCTAGTCTAAAGTCAGTGGCGCTAGTCTAAAGTCAGTGGCTCTAGTCTAAAGTCAGTGGCGCTAGTCTAAAGTCAGTGGCTCTAGTCTAAAGTCAGTGATGCTAGTCTAAAGTCAGTGGCTCTAGTCTAAAGTCAGTGGCTCTAGTCTAAAGTCAGTGGCTCTAGTCTAAAGTCAGTGGTGCTAGTCTAAAGTCAGTGGCGCTAGTCTAAAGTCAGTGGCTCTAGTCTAAAGTCAGTGGCTCTAGTCTAAAGTCAGTGATGCTAGTCTAAAGTCAGTGGCTCTAGTCTAAAGTCAGTGGCTCTAGTCTAAAGTCAGTGGCTCTAGTCTAAAGTCAGTGGCTCTAGTCTAAAGTCAGTGGTGCTAGTCTAAAGTCAGTGGCGCTAGTCTAAAGTCAGTGGTGCTAGTCTAAAGTCAGTGACTCTAGTCTAAAGTCAGTGGCGCTAGTCTAAAGTCGGTGGCGCTAGTCTAAAGTCAGTGGCGCTAGTCTAAAGTCAGTGGTGCTAGTCTAAAGTCAGTGACTCTAGTCTAAAGTCAGTGGCGCTAGTCTAAAGTCAGTGGCTCTAGTCTAAACTCAGTGGCGCTAGTCTAAAGTCAGTGGCTCTAGTCTAAAGTCAGTGATGCTAGTCTAAAGTCAGTGGCTCTAGTCTAAAGTCAGTGGCGCTAGTCTAAAGTCAGTGGCTCTAGTCTAAAGTCAGTGGCTCTAGTCTAAAGTCAGTGGCTCTAGTCTAAAGTCAGTGGTGCTAGTCTAAAGTCAGTGGTGCTAGTCTAAAGTCAGTGGCTCTAGTCTAAAGTCAGTGGCTCTAGTCTAAAGTCAGTGGCACTAGTCTAAAGTCAGTGGCGCTAGTCTAAAGTCAGTGGTACTAGTCTAAAGTCAGTGGCGCTAGTCTAAAGTCAGTGGTACTAGTCTAAAGTCAGTGGCACTAGTCTAAAGTCAGTGGCTCTAGTCTAAAGTCAGTGGTGCTAGTCTAAAGTCAGTGGCTCTAGTCTAAAGTCAGTGGCTCTAGTCTAAAGTCAGTGGCTCTAGTCTAAAGTCAGTGGCTCTAGTCTAAAGTCAGTGGCTCTAGTCTAAAGTCAGTGGTGCTAGTCTAAAGTCAGTGGCGCTAGTCTAAAGTCAGTGGCTCTAGTCTAAAGTCAGTGGCTCTAGTCTAAAGTCAGTGGCTCTAGTCTAAAGTCAGTGGCTCTAGTCTAAAGTCAGTGGCTCTAGTCTAAAGTCAGTGGCTCTAGTCTAAAGAAAAAAAAAATTATAGCACAGACATTACACATCAAAACAATATCTAATAAGATATTCAAAATAAGAGTGTAGTTTTTCCTACCGTACAGTATAACGTCTTCTATCTAGATGTTGATACATAAAGATTTTTGTTGGATGCTTGAGAAGTTATGCTTGAACTTAAAAAGGCACAAACATTATTCCATGTCATCAGTCTCAGGTTCAGAAGAGTCTCCAGTCTGGTCTTCAGTCTCTGGTTGTAAAAGTGGATGTGAGTTCCTGGCTGGTTCTGGTCCTCCACAGTCCTCTCCATCAGCTTCTGTTTCCATCTGACCAACACATTTATGTGTTTTGACATGAGAACTCTGGGCAAATCTTTTGTTACAAACACTGCAGATGAATCTTTTCTCTCCTGTGTGGACTGCCATGTGTGACCGTAAACTTCCTCTCTGTGTAAAAGATTTCTTACAAACTGAGCAGCTAAAAGGTTTTTCTCCTGTGTGAGTTCTCATGTGTTTCTGTAAAGGTTTATTCAGTGTAAATTTTTCATTACAAACTGAGAATGTTTTCTTACATGTTGAATCATGTTTCAGAGAGTTTAAAGCTGACTGACGTTCTCTGGTCTCCTTCCAATCAGTCATCAGTCTCAGGATCAGAAGAGTCTCCATTCTGGTCTTCAGTCTCTGGTTGTAAAAGTGGATGTGAGTTCCTGGCTGGTTCTGGTCCTCCACAGTCCTCTCCATCAGCTTCTGTTTCCATGTCTTGAGTTTGTCTCTGATGAAGCTGTGAGGACTGAGCTTCCTCTTCGTCATCTTCACTCTTCACAGGGACAGGAGTGAATGGGAACTTGGTGATATCAGCCTCCTCCAGCCCTTGAAGCTGCTCTCCCTCCTGACTGCTCCACAGTTCCTCTTTAATGTGTGTCTCAATATCAGAAGAGTCTCCAGTCTGGTCTTCAGTCTCAGGTTGTAAAAGTGGATGTGAGTTCCTGGCTGGTTCTGGTCGTCCACAGTCCTCTCCATCAGCTCCTGTTTCCATCTGACCAACACATTTATGTGTTTTGAGATCAAAACGCCAGGCAAATCTTTTGTTACAAACACTGCAGCTGAATCTTTTCTCACGGTTGTGGATTAAAGCCACGTGTGACAGTAAACTTCCACTCTGTTTAAAAGATCTGTTACAGACTGAGCAGCTGAAAGGTTTTTCTGCATGAGTTCTCATGTGTGTCTTCAGGCTTCCCGCTTGAGTAAAAGCTTTACCACACTCAGAGCAGCTAAAAGGTTTTTCTCCTGTGTGAGTTCTCATGTGGTTCTTCAGGGTTTCACTTACAGTGAAAGCTTTACCACACTCAGAACAGCTAAAAGGTTTCTCTCCTGTGTGGATTCTCATGTGTTTCTGTAAATATCCATTTCCTGTAAAATGTTTCTTACAAACTGAGCAGCTGAATCTTTTCTCTCCTGTGTGGACTACCATGTGTCTCTGTAAACGTCCTCTCACTGTAAAAGATTTTTTACAGACTGAGCAGCTGAAAGGTTTTTTTCCTGTGTGGATTCTCATGTGAATCTTTAAACCCTTACGGTGTGTAAAATATTTCTTACAGACTGAGCAGCTGAAAGGTTTTACATGAGTTCTCTTGTGTTTCTTCAGATGTGTCTTGAAGCAAAATCTTTTCCCACACTTAGAGCAGCTGAATGTTTCCTGACATGTTGAATCATGTTTCAGAGAGTTTAAAGCTGACTGAGGTTCTCTGGTCTCCTTCCAATCAGCACTGTCATCACTCTCAGGTTCAGAAGAGTCTCCAGTCTGGTCTTCAGTCTCTGGTTGTAAAAGTGGATGTGAGTTCCTGGCTGGTTCTGGTCCTCCACAGTCCTCTCCATCAGCTTCTGTTTCCATGTGTTGAGTTTGTCTCTGATGAAGCTGTGAGGACTGAGCTTCCTCTTCATCATCTTCACTCTTCACAGGGACAGGAGTGAATGGGAACTTGGTGATATCAGCCTCATCAAGTCCTTGAAGCTGCTCTCCCTCCTGACTGCTCCACAGTTCCTCCTGCTCCTCTTTAATGTGTGGGGGGAGCTCTGGCTCCTGCTGGTCCACACTGGAGCTACACTCCTGCTGCTCAGGGGGAACCTCTTCTTTAACCACCAACAGCTGCTCAACATCTGCAGGAAACACATACAGAGAAATGTTGTGGAACTGTATCTTATCACCTGGATTGTGATTGTTATAAAGAAATACTGGTTGTTCAATCAGTGACTTAGGTTACATCTACAACCCCAAATCAGAAAAAGTTGGGACAGTATGAAAAACACAAATAAAAAAAGAAAGTAGTAATTTCTAAATGTACTTTGACTTGTATTTCATTGCAGACAATGTGAACACAATATTTCATGTTTTGTCTGGTCAACTTAATTTCATTTGTAAATATACATCCTTTCCTGTCATTCAGACCTGCAACACATTCCAAAAAAGGTTGGGACAGGAGCAATTTAGGGCTAGTAATCAGGTAAATTGGTTAAATAATGATGTGATTTGAAACAGGTGATGTCAACAGGTGATTGTAATTATGATTTGGTACAAAAGCAGCATCCAAGACAGGTCTAGTCCTTTAGGAGCAGAGATGGGCCGAGGATCGCCAGTTTGCCAACAAATATGTGAGAAAATTATTGAAATGTTTAAAAACAATGTTCCTCAAAGAAAGATAGGAAGACATTTGCTTATTTCACCTTCAACAGTGCATAACATAATTAAAATATTCAAGGAATGTGGAGGAATTTCAGTGCGTAAAGGACAAGGTCGCAAGCCTAAGCTGAACAACCGTGATCTCCGATCCCTCAGGCGGCACTGCATCAAGAATCGTCATTCATCTATAAGCGATATCACCACATGGGCTCAGGACTACTTTGGCAAACCTTTGTCAAGTACCACAATACGTAGTTACAGCCACAAATGCCAGTTAAAACTGTACTGTGCCAAAAAGAAGCCCTATGTTAACAGTGTCCAGAAGCGCCGTCGACTTCTCTGGGCTCGGAAGCATCTGGGATGGACCATCACACAGTGGAAACGTGTACTGTGGTCAGATGAATCAGTATTTCAGGTATTTTTGGGGAGAAATGGATGCCGTGTGCTCAGGACCAAAGAAGAAAAGGATCATCCAGACTGTTACCAGCAACAAGTCCAAAAGCCAGGGTCTGTCATGGTATGGGGTTGTGTCAGTGCCCTTGGCAAAGGTAACTTGCACTTCTGTGATGGCACCATTATGCTGAAAAGTACATAGAGACTTTGGAGCACAATATGCTGCCTTCAAGAAGACATCTTTTCCAGGGACGTCCATGCATATTTCAACAAGATAATGCGAAACCACATTTTGCACACATTACAAAGTCCTGGCTGCGGAGGAAGAGGATACGGGTACTTGACTGGCCTGCCTGCAGTCCCGACCTGTCTCCAATAGAGAATGTGTGGCGCATTTTGAAGCACATAATGCGACAACGAAGACCCCGTACTGTTGCCCATCTTAAGACTTGTTTGCAGCAAGAATGGGACAAAAACGATGAACTCACGCTAGTCTCGTCACTGTAAGTAGGTTACGATAAAACCTTCATGAGTAAAAAGTCAATACTTATCAATGCACTCACCTGTATAGACCGACGTAAACATGTAGGAAGAGATATTTTAATCTGCTCTGTCTGCTCTCGTCCACCGCGCTGTTTTACCAAACACAGCTCTGCTCTGCTCATTTTTACCAACAAGATCAAACAAATAAAGCTGTTGGTTGTAGTCTTAGCTTAGCTTAGCGGGAATCTAGAAATTTGGACAAATTCTTATAAACTGAACTGCTGGCTGAGCGAATCGTCCTCTCTCTTGGAGGTAAATCTATGGATGTATTATAAGACCAAAACAGATACATGTGGCTACTTAATATGCACGTGAATGACGCGATCGTTACCGTTGCGTTCTTCATTCTTGATGATGATGCTGGTTGTATTATTTTGCAACAGCATCATTTCATTGCAAATGAGGCATACAGTATGAATGGTAGCCTGCTGATCAGTCCATTCATCATTAAAGCGGCTTTCCACTCAACTTTCCCTTCAGCCTCTGTGACTGTGACATGTTTACCTGACAACAGCCTTTCTTTCTGCAAGCATTTTCCTGCATACTAGCTAAAACCATGTTTCCAATCACAGACTTTAACCATCACTCAGTGAACTGCCTCCTAGTCTGAGATCTTGTTCTAGTTAAAGAGTCAGTTATCATTATGGAGTTTCCATGTTTTTGAGGAGTTTGCCCACACTAATGTACTGTAAAAAATAGCATTAATTCAGTAAGAAAGACCATTTTGAACGATAATTTTCTTCATTTAAAAGTCCGGCCTTGGAGTGTAGTGTGTGTGTGTGTGTGTGTGTGTGTGTGTGTGTGTGGGGGCGGGGGGGTTTGACATACCTGCCACCACGGCTAAAAAAATCCTAGGGGAAACACTGTTATTAGTGCTGTTGCTCGGGTTAGATTATTAACACGTAGTCACAGAATGATTTATGGCAGGTAGACGGTGCAACAGTAACATTCTGAAGGGTCACAGATTTTTTTGTAACACCAGGAAAGCCTGTGTTAGCGTATCCAGTCAGATGAAAGCTAGTAGAAGATTTATTTTCATAGGCTTGGTGTAGTTGTATTTTAATGCTATTTTAGAAGTCATCTGCTGCAGTTATGGCTGATATTGGGGCAGGACCACCACAGAAAAGAAGGAAATTAAATGAAGAACAACTAAAAGATTAGGCTAAAGCTGCAAGCAACGTTGGACGGGCCCTCGCGCCTCTGTGCGTGTTAGGGTTACTGGCGGACGCCGCTCCTTGCGACCGTGCATCTGCGTGGCACACATCAAATCGTCACCGGTGAAAAGGGAACTCCCTGCTGAGTTCAACGATACCTCACACAAGACTCTGTCATGCAATTCATTAGTTGTGAAAGGGGGCATGGCCAAAGCATAGGGGTCGGGCAAAACCATGACCAATGAAAAAGGAACTCTCTGCTGAGTTCGATTCACACCTCACACTTTATTTTACCTTAAACGGTTCGAGCCAATTTCACAATTTACACTTGAGTTACACCCACTTCGTTTTGATGGCGAAACGCACAAAATGGCCGCCCCGCCATTGACGAAAACTTTTTATTTTAACAACTTTTACCCAACTTTACCCTTCTCAGTTGTAACTGACAGTGGGTCTGGTGAAGCTTCATTCACAGCCCACTTCCAATGGGGCGTCACCAACGGACGCTGCTCAAATGCCTCTGGGCGCAATTGGATAGTCCTTCAACCAATCAGACCAACGATCCCAGTGACGTAGCAGCTCAACGCTGCTTGAGGCTTTGACTTTGGTGATTTGGCATCTGTCTAATGCTGCTTGCTGATTTAACTTTTGGCAATTGTGTTGGTTCCTAAGCCTGCTGTAGTTCAGGCGGTAAAGCATTTGCCTAACAATCACAATGTTTGCGGTTTGATGCCAGGCCCTGCAGTCCGATCTCAAAGTGTATGAATGTGAGTGAAAGGACTAGAAAAGGGCAATGGAAATGCAGTCCATTTACATCCTTCCGGCTATATTTTTGCTTTCTTTTGGAAGGATGGCTGCAAAAATCGCCACTTATTAGCTAATTAATTAGCCTGAGGTAAACACTGTCTAACAGGTAACAGAAGTGACATTATGGCTGGCGCCTGGTATGTGCGGCAGTGTTTGTGTGACGGCCCACCCCAGGGACGCAACGTGTAGACAATCGAGGAACAGAAGAAATTTGCTGCAGCTTTACCAAAATGACAACAGAACCATTTTGCTACAAACATTTACTCAACATGTAGCAGACAGCCCTCTGAGATTTGCTCACACATGTTCCACCAAAGCAAGTTCCTTCCTCCTGTGGAGTGGGAAAGACAGGAGTTGCCATCCAGAGGAGCAGCAACCATGTTCCTGTTGCCATATCTACAGATGTGAAAGAGAAAACCACAAAAGGCTGCAGGACCTGCCATCGCTGCCAGCAAGTGGAGAAGAAAAGGAACGTCACACCGACGAAATGCAAGGCCTGGGATGTAGCCCTCTGTCTCATTGGTGACAGAAACTGTTTTGAGGAGTGGCACAGATAAATCAAAAGCACACCTGATATTTGTTGTAAATACAACCCCAAATCAGAAAAAGTTGGGACAGTATGGAAAACACAAATAAAAAAAGAAAGTAGTGATTTCTAAATGTACTTTGACTTGTATTTCATTGCAGACAATACAACAGCACATAATTTAATGTGTTCCTCATGATTTTTTATTGTTTTTGTTTCAAAAAAACAAAATTCCTATTTTGGTTCTTTCAACACATTTCAAAAAAAGTTGGAACAGTAAAGAATTTACAACTTTGTAATGTTGCCATTCCTTTTCACAACACTTAAAAGACGTTTAGGGACTGAAGACACCAAGTGATGAAGTGTTTCAGGTGTAATTTTGTCCCATTCTTGCTGCAAACAAGTCTTAAGGTGGGCAACAGTACGGGGTCTACGTTGTCGCATTTTGCGCTTCAAAATGCGCCACACATTCTCTATTGGAGACAGGTCGGGACTGCAGGCAGGCCAGTCAAGTACCCGTATCCTCTTCCTCCACAGCCAGGACTTTGTAATGTGTGCAGAATGTGGTTTTGCATTATCTTGTTGAAATATGCATGGACGTCCCTGGAAAAGATGTCTTCTTGAAGGCAGCATATTGTGCTCCAAAATCTCTATGTACTTTTCAGCATTAATGGTGCCATCACAGAAGTGCAAGTTACCTTTGCCAAGGGCACTGACACAATCCCATACCATGACAGACCCTGGCTTTTGGACTTGTTGCTGGTAACAGTCTGGATGATCCTTTTCTTCTTTGGTCCGGAGCACACGGCATCCATTTCTCCCAAAAAATACCTGAAATACTGATTTATCTGACCACAGTACACGTTTCCACTGTGTGATGGTCCATCCCAGATGCCTCCGAGCCCAGAGAAGTCAACGGCGCTTCTGGACACTGTTAACATAGGGCTTCCTTTTGGCACAATACAGTTTTAACTGGCATTTGTGGCTGTAACTACGTATTGCGGTACTTGACAAAGGTTTGCCAAAGTAGTCCTGAGCCCATGTGGTGATATCGCTTATAGATGAATGACGATTCTTGATGCAGTGCTGCCTGAGGGATCGGAGATCACGGTTGTTCAGCTTAGGCTTGCGCCCTTGTCCTTTACGCACTGAAATTCCTCCTCATTCTTTGAATCTTTTAATTATGTTATGCACTGTTGAAGGTGAAATAAGCAAATGTCTTCCTATCTTTCTTTGAGGAACATTGTTTTTAAACATTTCAATAATTTTCTCACGTATTTGTTGGCAAACTGGCGATCCTCGGCCCATCTTTGCTCCTAAAGGACTAGACCTTTCTTGGATGCTTCTTTTGTACCAAATCATAATTACAATCACCTGTTGACATCACCTGTTTCAAATCACATCATTATTTAACCAATTTACCTGATTACTAGCCCTAAATTGCTCCTGTCCCAACCTTTTTTGGAATGTGTTGCAGGTCTGAATGACAGGAAAGGATGTATATTTACAAATTAAATTAAGTTGACCGGACAAAACATGAAATATTTTGTGTTCACATTGTCTGCAATGAAATACAAGTCAAAGTACATTTAGAAATCACTACTTTCTTTTTTGATTTGTGTTTTTCATACTGTCCCAACTTTTTCTGATTTGGGGTTGTATATAAAGTGTGTTGTAGAGTTTCAAACACCTGCTTTTTGCTGTATATAGTATGAATTTATCTCAATGTTACCTTTTTATTTTGTATTTGGGAATGCAAGGCCTTTAATTTAGCTCTCAGTATAAGCCTATGGCTACACCCGCTTTGTTTTGTAAATAGTATTTCTTTTGTATATAGCTTGATTATTTCTGAACTTTACCTTTATATATTGACATTTGCAACTGGTGTTTACATTGTAAACCTTTTAAAATGCTTGGTTGAGCATGTTTGTGTTTCTATAGTAAAAAAGAATGTCCCTCCCCCCTTATTGCCCCTAAAAACTCTGTTAACATGGTTCCTACCTTCCTCTTCATCATCTTCACTCTTCACAGGGACAGGAGTGAATAGGAACTTGGTGATATCAGCCTCCTCCAGCCCTTGAAGCTGCTCTCCCTCCTGACTGCTCCACAGTTCCTCCTGTTCCTCTTTAATGTGTGGGGGGGGCTCTGGCTCCTGCTGGTCCACACTGGAGCTACACTCCTGCTGGTCCTCTTGAATAACAATCTGTTTTTTGTCGTCCGGAGGCAAAGCTGAAACACAGACAGAAGTTAGTCAGCTACAGCTTAGAGATTGCAGGGTTTCCCCCAGAAAGGTTGTTTAGCTCGGTGGCCAGTGTGACAGTGAGACTCTAAAGAAGCTCTAAGACTCCATAGAGCCCTACATGAAGTCTGTGATACAAGCTAACTGGAGATCCTAAAATATGACTACGTCTAAGTACCGGTTAAGATGATTTGAATTGTCATTATGTTATATTTTACGTATCATATCATTCACGTGAAGGGGGCACACGGATCATGCAGAGCATGGCTCACACCATCAGCGGGGAGTTACGAGCCAGGTTGCAGTCTGCTGACTTTTGGGGGCTGCTATTTGCTGAATCTGAGGACATCACAAAAACTGAGCAGGAAATTGTTTATATTGTGTCTGTGTCCAGCAACAGAGAGTTTACCTCGGACTTTATTGGACTGATTGAATTGGGTACCACACAGGCCATAACAGACAGACTTGTTGAGTCCAGGACACAGGCATGAATGACTGGACCACAAAGTTGTCTGCGATTGGATAGGCCTGCACGATTAATCTTTGTAAAATCGCGATCTCGATTCACCATGTTCCCGATTTAATTTTTAAATGATTTCGATTAAAAAAAAAATAAGTGTGCCAAGAAATCAAACATTACACATCGTTAGAAAAAAATCGTGGCAGAGAACCATGATATCAATTCTAAACAAAAAAATTGTGATTCATATTTGTCCCTGAATCGTGCAGGCCTAGTGCCTTGTGTGTCTTCAGATCTGACTAAAAGCCAAATTTGTCCCACACTATGAGCAGCTGAATGTTTTCTTACATCTTGAATCAGTCTCAGGTTCAGAACCGTCTCCAGTCTGGTCTTCAGTCTCTGGTTGTAAAAGTGGATGTGAGTTCCTGGCTGGTTCTGGTCCTCCACAGTCCTCTCCATCAGCTCCTGTTTCCATGTGTTGAGTTTGTCTCTGATGAAGCTGTGAGGACTGAGCTTTCTCTTCATCATCTTCACTCTTCACAGAGACAGGAGTGAATGAATTCCTAGCTGGTTCTGGTCCTCCACAGTCCTCTCCATCAGCTTCTATTTCCATCGGACCAACACATTTATGTGTTTTGACGTGAAAACGCCGGGAAAATCTTTTGTTACAAACACTGCAGCTGAATCTTTTTACTCCTGTGTGAGTTCTCATGTGTCCAACCAGATTTCCTTTGTTGCCAAATCTTGTCCCACACTCCCAGCAGCTGAATTTTTTCTTACGTCTTGAATCATGTTTCAGAGACAGAGACACAGGGACAGGAGTGAATGGGAACTTGGTGATATCAGCCTCCTCCAGCCCTTGGAGCTGCTCTCCCTCCTGACTGCTCCACAGTTCCTCATGTTCCTCTTTAATGTGTGGGGCGGGATCTGGTTCCTGCTGGTCCACACTGGAGCTACACTCCTGTTGCTCAGGGGGAACCTCTTCTTTAACCACCAACAGCTGCTCAACATCTGTAGGAAACAGAGAAATGTTGTGGAACTGTATCTTATCACCTGGATTGTGATTATTATAAAGAAAGCCTGGTTGTTTGGTCAGTTACTTAGGTTACATCTACACTACTAGTCTTCCTTTTCAGCTTTGGAAAACTGTTGGCAAGGCTGTTGACTGACATATTAGAGCCCTCTTTTGGTGAAATAATTTAACTGCACTGTTGAACACAAAGTGGCGCAGTCGGTAATTAAGAGAAATAACAAGAGACACGTTGGAATAACAGCAGTGGACTACTGCATTCAAATGGTTTAAAGATGCCATATTCTGCTCATTTTCAGGTTCATAATTGTATTTTAAGGTTGTACCAGAATATGTTTACATGGTTTAATATATTTTTGTTGTACAGCACATCTCTCTCTCACTGCTGCAGCTCCTCTTTTCACCTTGTGTTCAGGTCTCTGTTTTAGCTACAGAGTGAATCATCTTTCCTTCTGTACTATCTTTGATTCCACTCTGCACATGCTCAGTAGCTCAGATGGTAGATCATGTCAGTTAGCTCCACAGACAGTAAAAGAAAGGTTGTTTCTCCAACTTTGGACAGTTACAAGGCAGGATTAGCCCGGGAGACTTCTTCTAAAGGAGGGCGCACATGGAAGTAATTCTTTTGGAGATTATGGTGAACTTGTGTGTGTTGTAGCAGTGCTTTGCCATTGAGAACGAGCTAGCATGCTAACGGTTGTGTTTAGCCCATCGTTTCGGCTAGTTACGTAACAAGCCGTGCAGATTTTCAACCGCCTGAAGGCAGGACACATTCAGAAACCCGTATCTCACTCAAAACAGCATGGATAGATTTTTTTCAAAGTTTGTATGCGTGTGGAAGCACCAGAGACACAAAAATAACACCTCAAATCCCAGAAAAAGTGATTTTTTCATAATATGGGCACTTTAAGTTGTGTGTCTCTCTGATGAACTGTGAGTAAAACAATCATTTTTGTCTGATGTGGACATTTGGTCAGTCATTCACTGTGTTTTGGTGAGACTTTTGTTGATGCAGAGCTGATCTAATCACCATGTGGCTTCCTAATGCTAGTTTTTTATAGTAAGACTGTTGTATTTGAACAATGTTGACATTATGCTATGTAAATGACATGGATGTATATTTTTATTAGGGTTGGGACGAATCATCAACATCACTGACGTCATCGATTACGTAAATGCATCGACAAATAATTTGCGTCGATGAGTCACTAAAAATAAATAAATAAAACTTGCATGCAAATTAATTAATGTAATGTGGAACTAATGTTATGCGGAACTACTGTTAAGATGAGAAGAGTACATACAGAAAGTCAAAGTTAATTAGGTAAAATATAATTTTGCCATTACAAACTTGTTTCATTGGTAGGTGGAAGTTCGATGATTGGTTAAACCCAGCGCATTAAATTCAAATCCCATGTGGATTTTTTTAATTTATTTATTTATTGTTCTGAAACAGTCATACGCCAGAAATCCCACCAGGCCCGAGTACTTTAATCCCTTCGTTAGTTAGAGCTGCGTTCCTCTCATATGATTGGTAGGTGAAATCAATTGACTCGAAAATATTAAACCGAGTGCAAGTTCCCAAATATTATTATTATTTTCTTCCCCCTCACGGCCGCACGCCGGAGATCCGGCACAGTGCCGGAATACTTTAAGCCCTGCCATCAGCTTCTGTTTCCATCGGACCAACACATTTATGTGTTTTGATACAAGAACGCCAGGCAAATCTTTTGTTACAAACACTGCAGCTGAATCTTTTCTCTCCTGTATGGACCACCATGTGTGACCGTAAAGTTCCACTGTCTTTAAAAGATTTCTTACAGGCTGAGCAGCTGAAAGGTTTTTCTCCTGTGTGGATTCTCATGTGAATCTTTAAAGCTCCACTGTGTATAAAATATTTTTTACAGACTGAGCAGCTGAAAGCTTTTTCTCCAGAATGAGTTATCATGTGTCTCTTCAGGGTTCCACGGACAGCAAAAGCTCTACCACAGTCAGAGCAGCTAAAAGGTTTTTCTCCTGTGTGGATTCTCATGTGTTTCTGTAAATATCCATTCGCTGAAAAATATTTTTTACAGACTGAGCAGCGGAAAGGTTTCTCTCCTGTATGAGTTCTCATGTGTGTCTTCAGATTTCCCTTTATGCCAAATTTCCTCCCACACTCAGAGCAGCTGAATGTTTTCTTACATGTTGAATCATGTTTCAGAGAGTTTGAAGCTGACTGAGGTTCTCTGGTCTCCTTCCAATCAGCACTGTCATCAGCCTCAGGTTCAAAAGAGTCTCCATTCTGGTCTTCAGTCTCTGGTTGTAAAAGTGGATGTGAGTTCCTGGCTGGTTCTGGTCCTCCACAGTCCTCTCCATCAGCTTCTGTTTCCATGTGTTGAGTTTCTCTGCTGGCTGGAGGCTCTGCCTCTCTGTTCTCCTCAGTTTGACTCTGATGAAGCTGTGATGACTGACGACCAACACATTTATGTCTTTTGACCTGATAAAGCCTCTGAAATGTCTCGTCACAAACGCTGCAGCTAAATCTGTTTTCCCCTGTGTGGACTTTCAAGTGTGAGCGTAAGTTTGCACTGTGTTTAAAAGATTTCTTACACACGGAGGAGGTGAGAGGTTTTTCTCTTGTGTGAGTTACCATATGTCTTTTCAGACTTCCCTTGAAGCCAAATCTTCTCCCACACTCAGAGCAGCTGAAAGGTTTCTCTCCTGTGTGGATTCTCATGTGACTCTTCAGATGGTGCTTAGCCCGAAATCTTCTCCCACACTCAGAGCAGCTGAATGATTTCCTACATCTTGAGACATGCTTCAGAGGGTTTAAAGCTGACTGAGGTTCTCTGGTCTCCTTCCAATCAGCACTGTCATCAGTCTCAGGTTCAGAATAGTCTCCAGTCTGGTCTTCAGTCTCTGGTTGTAAAAGAGGATGTGAGTTCCTGGCTGGTTCTGGTCCTCCACAGTCCTCTCCATCAGCTTCTGTTTCCATGTGTTGAGTTTGTCTCTGATGAAGCTGTGAGGACTGAGCTTCCTCTTCATCATCTTCACTCTTCACAGGGACAGGAGTGAATGAGAACTTGGTGATATCAGCCTCCTCCAGACCTTGAAGCTGCTCTCCCTCCTGACTGCTCCACAGTTCCTCCTGTTCCTCTTTAATGTGTGGGGGAGGCTCTGGCTCCTGCTGGTCCACAGTGGAGCTACACTCCTGCTGCTCAGGGGCAACCTCTTCTTTAGCCGCCAACAGCTGCTCAACATCTGTAGGAAACAGAATGAAACAGATACATTACTGACCACCACTCAAACTAAACTTATACCAATAATAATATTAATAATAATAATAATAATAATAATAATAATAATAGGTAGTTTGTATCGTCATAGATAAAAAAAATTACAAATTTGGTCTAACAAACTAATACAAAGTATCATAGCTTGTTAAGGTCAGCTTGTTAAAACCAGTTACAAAATGGAACCATTATCACACTCTTGCCGAAAGGGCTGTCGTTTCAAATGGTCAGCGCGCCCTAAAAAATCTATCGCCCCTGTCACTTTTAATAACACCACTCATATTGTTGTATGCTTGTTAGGGCTGTACTTTGGAGAATGAGTATTTTTACTTAACCTTACTTCATCACTGGAGTAATGTGCAGTTAAGATAATCACTGGCAAATGTTTTTTTAGTGCTGTCAAACGATTAAAATATTTAATCGCAATTAACCGCATTAATGTCATAGTTAACTCACGATTATTGCAATTAATCGCACATTTTTATCTATTCTAAATGTCCCTTGATTTCTTTTTGTCATATTTTCTCATTTTAATGCTCTTATTAACATAGAAAAGTGGATCAGCTGCTTTGTGACAATGTTTTTTTTTTTATTGAAAACAACATTGTCATATACGTAGTGTTCAATTTCACACTAACATTCACACTTGGAACTAATAATCTGTCACATAATTTAACACCGTTACCTCGATTTTCCATTGCAGATAGTACTGCCTCATGCCTGAGGAAAGCATGATCGTCATAGCGACTATGAGCGATTCCCCTTCTCCATAAACAACATGAAATCAAGGAGAGGGTTAACTTCTCCTGCTCCAGGTTTCCCACCGTGGTCAGAAAGAACAGAGGAGACACTTTGTTTCTCTCACTATGACTCTAGAGTCGCTACTCGCTCCGAAGCTAATCGGCGTCACGAGCCTACTAGCTATGCGGCTTGCAAGCCCAAACCGGCCGCGGCTTGTGTCTGTTTGGTTTCCGGTCTGCGAAATTACAAGACCCGCCCTTCAATCACTACTATTGGCCAGGCGTCCAAGGTAACGTAACCCCATTTGTTCAGGTCCTATCCCCTGACCAATCCGCTATCCAAACCTTAAAGGTCCAATATGTAATACTGGCAGCTAGTGTTTAAAATAGTTACTGCAGTTCAAATTCAAAATACTGGAGAGAGTCGTCTCCCCCGCCCCCTCCTCCCCAGACTCGAGGTTCACGGAGGTTGCCAGGCTGAGACCGCAGCATCCACAACAATGTTACTAGATGCTTGTCTCACATAGCCAGACATACTTCACAGCACAGTGGAGTAGCTAACGTTAGATACTTGCTCTTTTGACAGTCATAGAAGCCCGTGCTCACATGGAGTTCTGTACCCAACTGACAGACACACTTTTTCGGCTTAGCATTACAGTAGGAACCGCCAAAAAACCCACAACCTCGTCGTCCTCAACACACGCCAGACAGACACACTTCCTTGGCTTAGAATTACGATAGGAACCGCTAAATATAACCCTACCTTGTCGTCCTTTTCCACCTGACTGAAATACACACTTTATTGTCTTAGAAGTACGGCAACAATCGCTAAACACACTGCTAACTCACGGTCTTCTCTTCTGGATTTACAGCCCCCCTCTTGGCTTAAAATAACTCACCTACGGCGGGCTACGGCGTTATAAACAGCCGTGGCCAGCTATGGTCCTCCAGTAACGTTAGCTAGATAGCAGGGTTAGCATGGCAGCGTTAGCCAGGACCAGTTACTGGCAGAGTCTCAATTGTTTTTGCAAGTAACCAACTCGTGTTTCTAGATATATAATTCAATGTGACTACACAAATGTTGAAATGACATAAAATGCTCGTCCCTAGTAGCTGTGATAAATTAGCCTGAAGCTAATGCTTACCTGTTCAGGAGGAAATTGGCCAACTCAGCATCCTTTTGGGCTGTAAGCTGTCTCCATCTTTCAAATACATCTCCAGTATTAACCCGGGGTTTGTTACGTCTCTGGTCAAGCAACTGTTAGAAACATGCTGTTTTTTAATGTCGGGTAGAATCTATCTCCGTTGATCCCGTTCGTTCGTTTGGTGCATTCATGGCTGTACTAATGTTACAGCTGTAGCGCGCTGGTTTACGCGTTTACAGGTATATCTGGCAACCCGGCCTGGCTGTCAAACTGGGCAGTTGATAACACACAGACCAAAACATAAACAAATTCCGTCACGGATCGTAAATTTCAAAAAGAAAAAATACTGACTTTAGCATTGTTGTCGGAAAAGATAGTATTTCAGCTTAACATGTTTCCTTAATATCTGATGAGGCATTGGTGTCATTTTTGGATTTATTACAGTACAAATATTACATATTGGACCTTTAACCACTCGAGGTGAAATGCCTGACCCCAACCAATCAACTGCTTCGTAGGGCGGGACATGGCGTGGCCGTAGACAGTTAAAGAAGTGGACTAACAGATCCCGTTGCTCTCTCTATACGTTAATCGTGCGCTAAAAAAAATTGGCGCCGTTAAAATGGGTTTGCGTTAACGCTGTTAATAGCGCGTTAAACTGACAGCACTAGCATTTTTGCATCAGTGTGAGGCAAGGAAAATAACTGAAACGAAGGGCTCCAGCCTACGTAAATGGCCTGAGGTTATACTTGTGCGTTGGTGTGTGTGCGTGTCTAGAGTCATAGTGAGAGAAACAAAGCGTCTCCTCTGTTCTTTCTGACCACGGTGAGAAATCTGTAGCAGGAGAAGTTAACCCTCTCCTTGATTTCATGTTGTTTAAGGAGAAGAAGAGTCGGGGGAAACAGCAGCCCCGACCGCTGCAGAGCCGACAGGAAACAGCAGCCGCTTCAGCAATTTTAGAGTGAAAAAACGTTACAGCGTACATTGATGTTAAAATGTCTACAGGTCGGCAGGACGGTTTGACATGTTTTGCACGGTCTTTCGCTGTAATTTTGCTGGTAACTTGTCCGCATCTCTTCTTTCACGCGAAGGAAAGAGGTCACATACTGGCACAAGGCTACTGTGGGGTTCGAAAGTTTGGGCACCCCAGGTAAAAACTTGGATTAATGTGCATGAGAAGAAAAGATGGAAAAATCTACAAAAGGCATCAAATGACAGATTAGACATTCTTATAATATGTCAAAAAAAGTTAGATTTTATTTCCATCATTTACACTTTCAAAATAACAAAAAAACAAAATAATGGTGTCTGCAAAAGTTTGTGCACCCTGTAGAGTTAATATCTTGTACTGCCCTCTTTGGCAAGTATCACAGCTTGTAAACGCTTTTTGTAGCCAGCCAAGAGTCTTTCAATTCTTGTTTGAGGTATCTTCGCCCATTCTTCCTTACAGAAGTCTTCCAGTTCTGTGAGATTTCTGGGCTGGCTGTCACGCACTGCTCTTTTAAGGTCTATCCATAGATTTTCAATTATAGGCGTTTTCCCACCGGATAGTACTTGAACTTTTTAGGGGAAAAGAACACTTCTAAGCAGTTCTCAGAACTACTCTCCATTTGCATTTCCACCGGCCAAGTGGCCACAGGGACTTGTAGGAGGGGTAAGGGACTGGTAGGGGGGGTAAGGGTCTGGTAGCAGGGGTAAGGGACTGGTAGGAGGGGTAAGGGAGTGAAGCAAGCACCACAACGGTCACTAGACCTTAGCGCCACATACAACAACAAAGCAGCATGATGGAGGAGAACATCAGAATGTTCCTGTTGTGCCTTGCTGGGATCCTCATAACGGAGTTTGAACGGCTGCGTTTAAAGACTAGGCTGGAGTACATAACAGAGAAACACAGACAAAAAACAAAGATAAACCATTTTCTTTCCATTTGCACCGGTGACCACAGGGACTGACACAGTTCGCCTAAGACGTTGTCAGAAGTGACTTTAATGATGAATAAGATGGTGAAAATGGTTAAAAATATCCCGCTGTTGCTCTGTCTGCAAGTACAGACGGCGCACTGCAAGATCTGGGTTGGCACTTATAAGTTCGACCAATCAAGGAGACCTAGGAAAAGGGAAAACACCCTGCTCTGAAGTAGGAGCTAAAAAAGTCCCGTAATACGGCCAGAGGAACTAAACTAAACAAGTGTTCTAGGAACGTTTTAGTTCTAGGAACTGCAGAAGTCCCTCCGGTGGGAAAACGCCTTATGTTGAGGTCAGCAGATTGTGAAGGCCATGGCAAAACCTTCAGTTCATGCCTCTTGATGTAATCCACCATGGATTTTGAGGTGTGTTTAGCATCATTATCCATTTGTAGAAGCCATCCTCTCTTTAACTTCAGCTTTTTCACAGATGGCATCAAGTTAGCATCCAACATTTGCTGAAATTTTATTGAATCCATTTTCCTTCTACTCGTGAAATGTTCCCTGTGCCACTGGCTACAATACAACCAAAAAGCATGATTGATCCACCCCCACGCTTAACAGCTGGACAGAGTTTCTTTTCATTAAATTCTGTGCCCTTTCTTCTCCAAACGTACCTTTGCTCATTCCGGCCAAAAAGTTCTATTTTAACCTCATCGGTGGAGCGCTACCAGTTGGATCTGGTTTAGGCTTACCTCTACGCACAGTCTCGGTTCTGGAACCGTACTCCTGGAGAGGGGTTGGACTCTTTTCTTCTCCGGAGTTGCCCAGGGTGTGAGGCGCCAGGTGGGTGTGGGGATACTCACAAGCCCCCGTCTGAGCGCCGCTATGTTGGAGTTTACCCCCGGTAGACGAGAGTGTCGCCTCCTTATGCCTGCGGGTTCTTGGGGGGAAAACTCTGACTGTTGTTTGTGCATATGCACCAAACAAGAGTTCAGAGTATTCGGCCTTCTTGGAGACCTTGAATGGAGTCCTGTATGGGGCTCCGGTGGGGGACTCCATAGTTCTGCTGGGGGACTTCAACGCACATGTGGGCAATGATGGAGACACATGGAGAGGCGTGATTGGGAGGAACTGCCTCCCTGATCTAAACCAGAGTGGTTGTCTGTTATTGGACTTCTGTGCTAGTCATGGATTGTCTATAACAAACACCATGTTCGAACATAGGGATGCTCATAAGTGTACTTGGTACCAGAGCACCCTAGGCCGAAGGTCAATGATCGATTTTATAATCGTTTCATCTGATCTGAGGCTGTATGTTTTGGACACTCGGGTGAAGAGAGGGGCGGAGCTGTCAACTGATCACCATCTGGTGGTGAGTTGGGTCAGGGGGTGGGGGAAGACTCTGGACAGACCTGGTAAGCCCAAACAGGTGGTGCGGGTAAATTGGGAACGTCTGGAGGAAGCTCCTGTCCGACAGACCTTCAACTCACACCTCCGGCGGAGCTTTTCGTGCATCCCTGTGGAGGCTGGGGGCATTGAACCTGAGTGGACAATGTTCAAAGTTTCCATTGCTGAAGCTGCGGCAGGGAGCTGTGGTCTTAGGGTCTTAGGTGCCTCAAGGGGCGGTAACCCTCGAACACCGTGGTGGACACCGGTGGTCAGGGAAGCCGTCCGACTGAAGAAGGAGTCCTTCCGGGATATGTTATCCCAGAGGACTCCGGAGGCAGTTGCAAGGTACCGAGGGGCCCGAACGGCTGCAGCCTCAGCCGTGAAAGAGGCAAAGCAGCGGGTGTGGGAGAAGTTCGGAGAAGACATGGAGGACTTTCGGTCGGCACCAAGGCTCTTCTGGAAAACCGTTCGCCACCTCAGGAGGGCTGTGTACAGTAAGGATGGGACGTTGTTGACCTCAACTGAGGAGGTAATAGGGCGGTGGAAGGAGCACTTTGAGGAACTCCTAAATCCAGCTGATGCGCCCTCTTTGTTAGAGGCAGAGCTGGAGGATGAAGGGGGATTGTCGTCTATTTCCCTGGTGGAGGTCACTGAGGTAGTCAAACAACTCCACAGTGGCAAAGCCCCAGGGATTGATGAGATCTGTCCAGAAATGCTGAAAGCTCTGCGTGTGGAGGGGCTGTCTTGGTTGACACGCCTACTCAACATTGCGTGGAAGTCTGGGACAGTGCCAAAGGAGTGGCAGACCGGGGTGGTGGTTCCCCTCTTCAAAAAGGGGGACCAGAGGGTGTGTACCAATTACAGGGGTATCACACTTCTCAGCCTCCCTGGTAAAGTCTACTCCAAGGTGCTGGAAAGGAGGGTTCGGCCGATAGTCGGCCTGTGACCTTCAGCACTCACTGGATCGGTTTGCAGCCGAGTGTGAAGCGGCTGGGATGAGGATCAGCACCTCTAAATCTGAGGCCATGGTTCTCAGCAGGAAACCGATGGAGTGCCTTCTCCAGGTAGGGAATGAGTCCTTACCCCAAGTGAAGGAGTTTAAGTACCTTGGGGTTTTGTTCGCGAGTGAGGGGACAATGGAGCGGGAGATTGGTCGGAGAATCGGCGCAGCGTGGGCGGTATTACATTCAGTTTATCGCACCGTTGTGACGAAAAGAGAGCTGAGCCGGAAGGCAAAGCTCTCGATCTACCGGTCAGTTTTTGTTCCTACCCTCACCTATGGTCATGAAGGTTGGGTCGTGACCGAAAGAACGAGATCCAGGGTACAAGCGGCCGAAATGGGTTTCCTCAGGAGGGTGGCTGGCGTCTCCCTTAGAGATAGGGTGAGAAGCTCAGTCATCCGTGAGGAGCTCGGAGTAGAGCCGCTGCTCCTTCACGTCGAAAGGAGCCAGTTGAGGTGGTTAGGGCATCTGGTAAGGATGCCCCCTGGGCGCCTCCCTAGGGAGGTGTTCCAGGCACGTCCAGCTGGGAGGAGGCCTCGGGGAAGACCCAGGACTAGGTGGAGGGATTACATATCCAACCTGGCCTGGGAACGCCTCGGGATCCCCCAGTCAGAGCTGGTTAATGTGGCTCGGGAAAGGGAAGTTTGGGGTCCCCTGCTGGAGTTGCTCCCCCCGCGACCCGACCACGGATAAGCGGACGACGATGGATGGATGGATGGATGGACCCTTCTGTGAAAACCATATTTGTACAAGTATCTCTTTATAGTGGAATGGTGAACCACAACTCCAGTGTCTGCCAGATCTTCCTGGATGGAACGTGCAGTCAAACGTGGGTTTTGACTTGCTTTTCTCACAATCCTGCGAGCTGTTCTGTCTGATATTTCTCTTGGTCTTCCAGATCTTGCTTTAACTTCCATTGTTCCTGATGATGATACATTTCTTAATTACATTCTGAACAGAGGATATTTGCATCTGAAAAGGCTTTGCTATCTTCTTACAGCCTTCTCCTGCTTTGTGAGCGTCAACTATTTTCAGTTTCAGTTTTCTAGACAACTGCTTAGAAGAAGCCACGGTGCTGATTGTTGGGGTCAGATGAGTTTAAAACCTTTGAGATTGACATCAGCTGGTCGTTCCAGACGATGATTGAGAACAATCCATGACACCGTCAGGTCTCAGCTTTCCAAAGGGGGCGGTGCTATACACTCTGCAGGGTGCCCAAACTTTTGCAGATGCCATTTTTTTGTTTTCTGCTTTTTGGAAATAAAATCTAACTTTGTTTTTTTATTTTTTTTTTTACATATTATAAGAATGTATAATCTGTCATTTGATGCCTTTTGGAGATTTTTTCCATCTTTTCTTGGCTTCTTTATGTACATTAATAAAAAAATTTACCTGAGGTGCCTAAACTTTTGAACCCCACTGCACATTGCGCATGCGTTAGACCGTACGGCACACAGACGTTTCGGATGAACCGTACTACACACACACACACACACATCCAGGAATGCTGTGTGGACCAGCAAGACCTTCCTCTGCAGCTCTGTGGACGAAGGTCTGGACATGGGAGGCTAGTGTGAAAGGAACCCTACTCCTAAAATAAAATAAACCAGGTTCTCTTGAACTATTATGCTCTTGACTTCTGCAGATCCCCTCCCTAAAAAAGATTTTACCTGAGGTGCCCAAACTTGCCCCCCCCCCCATTTATTTCCCCAAAAAAAACCTGTTAACGTTCTTCCTACCTTCCTCTTCATCATCTTCACTCTTCACAGGGACAGGAGTGAATGGGAACTTGTTGATATCAGCCTCCTCCAGCCCTTGAAGCTGCTCTCCCCCCTGACTGGTCCACAGTTCCTCCTGGTCCTCTTTAAGGAGCTCTGGCTCCTCCTGCTGGTCCACAGTGAAGCTACACTCCTGCTGCTCCTCTTGAATAACAATCTGGATTTTGTCGTCTGGAGGCAAAGCTGAAACACAGACAGAAGTTAACGTCAGCTACAGCTTAGAGGTTGCAGGGTTTCCCCCAGAAAGGTTGTTCAGCTCGGTGGCCAGTGTGACAATGAGACTCTAAAGAAGCTCTAAGACTCCATAGAGCCCTACAGGAAGTCAGTGATACAAGCTAACTGGAGATCTTAAAATACTAATTTGTGGCCACGAAATAGAATGTTAGGGATAACGACGTGGCCTAACTATAATGCGGGCAGTTCTGCTATACCTGTGTGGGGCGTAGGATACCCAGAGCAAGCTAAACATGCAGTCAGTCATGGACAGAGATGATTTGATTGAATTGTATTTTAGGCTGGGAATGAGTTACAAAGACATTCTAAAATTCATGTAAATAATCAGGACTTTTAGCGTTTATATAGTCAGACTCCATGTAAATAATCACTACTTTTAGCGTGTATAGAGCCAGACTCCATGTAAATAATCACTACTTTTAGCGTGTATAGAGCCAGACTCCATGTAAATAATCAGGACTTTTAGCGTGTATAGAGCCAGACTCCATGTAAATAATCACTACTTTTAGCGTGTATAGAGCCAGACTCCATGTAAATAATCACTAATTTTAGCGTGTATAGAGCCAGACTCCATGTAAATAATCAGGACTTTTAGCGTGTATAGAGCCAGACTCCATGTAAATAATCAGGACTTTTAGCGTGTATAGAGCCAGACTCCATGTAAATAATCACTACTTTTAGCGTGTATAGAGCCAGCATATCTCCACATGTAAATGGGTGAATTAAGGGTTTATTCCAACCAGACCAGAGTGGTGATTGTTGGAACAGTGGAAAGATGAACCAAGACGGCTTTTGGTAGTTTTATTTAGTTTCTGTCCACTCTGAATGAAGTGTGTTTTCCGATGATAAAAGTCCTGATTATTTACATGGAGTCTGGTGGGTTTGGCGAAGGCCTGTTAAAGAGCGACGATTACAATAGATCTTATGAACAAATGCTTATTTCCATCCGTCCTGTCGTCATATGGTTGCTGAGAGAAGAGACCACAGGAAGGAGAGAAAGATCAACTGAAGGTTTAATGACCAAACCTGCTCTGTGTAGCCGGAGCTGAGGGTTGAAAACAGCGTCCAGTAGCTCCCGTTGTCGCTCGTTCTCCTCTTTTGAACGACAAAGTTCCTCCTCGTACTCTGCTATCGTTCTTTCAAACAGCCCAAATATCTCTTCAGCAGCCGCAGTTAGTCGCTGCTTCACCAACGCTCTCAGCATCTGGACTTTACACATTTTACCTCTTTCTCAACACGACGAAGACGCTCTGCTAACACTCCTTTCTGCTAGACGCCATCTTGTTCAAAGGGGGAAGTTAGCCGCAGTAAAGACCACAGCTTCCGGTGCGGATCAGTTGCTGAACTTCAAAATAAAAGTCCGGATGTATTCCGGGCTTCCTCAAAAAAACGTTTACATTTTTTAAAATAATGACATTAATTGAGCTTGAAGGCTCATTCTTTGAAGTTTAAAATAAAAGCTAATGTAGATTTAATGTTTGTGGCACGTTATGGTGCTGAAATCTTTTCAAAAAGTAGAGGAAACAAGAAACATATCTGGAATGAATAAAGGAGCTCACAAAGTAAAGCCACAGTAGAGAACATTTGTTTAAGGGCCTTCTTATTTGACTCATTGTTTTTGACTCCTCATTGAACAGATTAAATTAATTGATTTGAAATTATTATACAATTACAGATTCCATTGAGTAAATTAAGTAAAGTCGATATCAATCAAATGAAATTGTCGACTAAGTGGAAGAAGCTGTTGGATTTATCTATGCAGTACTACGGAGTATTGCATTCACCATAGAACATTTTTTTTAGACAACTTATCTATGAAATCCTCATCTCGTAATTATGAGAAAAGATCTCGTAATTATGAGAAAAGATCTCGTAATTATGAGAAAAGATCTCGTAATTATGAGATACTGATTTCGTAATTTTGAGAAAATATCTCATAATTACGAGATAAGGTGTCTACATTTCTTTTTTCTATGGTGAATGCAATAAGCTTCCTTACTGCACTGGCATTCATCATAAAATATGAATAAGTAAAGACAATGTTGGTAACAAACAGTGGCAGGGCAGCAACACGTCTAGTCTGCTATTTGGGGCTTTTATTTTGTAGACGCGGGCCGGATGTTTCCGTGTTTTGGGTGTTGCGGTGCCGCGGCGACCTTCACTACCAGCGGAGCCGCTCTCCTGTCCTCGTCCCCCGGGTGTAAACATGTCCCGGCTGCAGACTCTGAAGGTCTTCATCAACCAGCGGCTCACTGCCGCCCTCGAGGACGTATTTGGACATTTGGAGAGAACAATCAGCGAGTACGAAGCGGAGATGGACCGCCGCCATCACAAGCTGCTCGGTGAGGACGGAGAGCTGCAGAGACACGTTACATCAGAACACTGTCCATGCTAAGCTAACAGAGAGCTGCAGAGACACATTACATCAGAACACTGTCCATGCTAAGCTAACAGAGAGCTGCAGAGACATTACATCAGAACACTGTCCATGCTAAGCTAACAGAGAGCTGCAGAGACACGTTACATCAGAACACTGTCCATGCTAAGCTAACAGAGAGCTGCAGAGACACGTTACATCAGAAAACTGTCCATGCTAAGCTAACAGAGAGCTGCAGAGACACGTTACATCAGAACACTGTCCATGCTAAGCTAACAGAGAGCTGCAGAGACACGTTACATCAGAACACTGTCCATGCTAAGCTAACAGAGAGCTGCAGAGACACGTTACATCAGAAAACTGTCCATGCTAAGCTAACAGAGAGCTGCAGAGACACGTTACATCAGAACACTGTCCATGCTAAGCTAACAGAGAGCTGCAGAGACACGTTACATCAGAACACTGTCCATGCTAAGCTAACAGAGAGCTGCAGAGACACGTTACATCACAACACTGTCCATGCTAAGCTAACAGAGAGCCGCAGAGACACGTTACATCAGAACACTGTCCATGCTAAGCTAACAGAGAGCTGCAGAGACACGTTGCATCAGAACACTGTCCATGCTAAGCTAACAGAGAGCTGCAGAGACACGTTACATCAGAACACTGTCCATGCTAAGCTAACAGAGAGCTGCAGAGACTTTACATCAGAACACTGTCCATGCTAAGCTAACAGAGAGCTGCAGAGACACGTTACATCAGAACACTGTCCATGCTAAGCTAACAGAGAGCTGCAGAGACACGTTACATCAGAAAACTGTCCATGCTAAGCTAACAGAGAGCTGCAGAGACACGTTACATCAGAACACTGTCCATGCTAAGCTAACAGAGAGCTGCAGAGACACGTTACATCAGAACACTGTCCATGCTAAGCTAACAGAGAGCTGCAGAGACACGTTACATCAGAAAACTGTCCATGCTAAGCTAACAGAGAGCTGCAGAGACACGTTACATCAGAACACTGTCCATGCTAAGCTAACAGAGAGCTGCAGAGACACGTTACATCAGAACACTGTCCATGCTAAGCTAACAGAGAGCTGCAGAGACACGTTACATCACAACACTGTCCATGCTAAGCTAACAGAGAGCCGCAGAGACACGTTACATCAGAACACTGTCCATGCTAAGCTAACAGAGAGCTGCAGAGACACGTTGCATCAGAACACTGTCCATGCTAAGCTAACAGAGAGCTGCAGAGACACGTTACTTCAGAACACTGTCCATGCTAAGCTAACAGAGAGCTGCAGAGACACGTTACATCAGAACACTGTCCATGCTAAGCTAACAGAGAGCTGCAGAGACACGTTGCATCAGAACACTGTCCGTGCTAAGCTAACAGAGAGCTGCAGAGACACGTTACATCAGAACACTGTCCATGCTAAGCTAACAGAGAGCTGCAGAGACACGTTACATCAGAACACTGTCCGTGCTAAGCTAACAGAGAGCTGCAGAGACACGTTACATCAGAACACTGTCCGTGCTAAGCTAACAGAGAGCTGCAGAGACACGTTACATCAGAACACTGTCCGTGCTAAGCTAACAGAGAGCCGCAGAGACACGTTACATCAGAACACTGTCTATGCTAAGCTAACAGAGAGCCGCAGAGACACGTTACATCAGAACACTGTCCATGCTAAGCTAACAGAGAGCTGCAGAGACACGTTACATCAGAACACTGTCCGTGCTAAGCTAACAGAGAGCTGCAGAGACACATTACATCAGAACACTGTCCGTGCTAAGCTAACAGAGAGCCGCAGAGACACGTTACATCAGAACACTGTCCATGCTAAGCTAACAGAGAGCTGCAGAGACACGTTACATCAGAACACTGTCCATGCTAAGCTAACAGAGAGCTGCAGAGATGTTACATCAGAACACTGTCCATGCTAAGCTAACAGAGAGCTGCAGAGATATGTTACATCAGAACACTGTCCATGCTAAGCTAACAGAGAGCCGCAGAGACACGTTACATCAGAACACTGTCCATGCTAAGCTAACAGAGAGCTGCAGAGACACGTTACATCAGAACACTGTCCATGCTAAGCTAACAGAGAGCTGCAGAGATACGTTACATCAGAACACTGTCCATGCTAAGCTAACAGAGAGCTGCAGAGATACGTTACATCAGAACACTGTCCATGCTAAGCTAACAGAGAGCTGCAGAGACACGTTACATCACAACACTGTCCATGCTAAGCTAACAGAGAGCTGCAGAGACACATTACATCAGAACACTGTCCGTGCTAAGCTAACAGAGAGCTGCAGAGACACGTTACATCAGAACACTGTCCGTGCTAAGCTAACAGAGAGCTGAGACACGTTACATCAGAACACTGTCCATGCTAAGCTAACAGAGAGCTGCAGAGACACATTACATCAGAACACTGTCCGTGCTAAGCTAACAGAGAGCTGCAGAGACACGTTACATCAGAACACTGTCCATGCTAAGCTAACAGAGAGCCGCAGAGACACGTTACATCAGAACACTGTCCATGCTAAGCTAACAGAGAGCTGCAGAGACACGTTACATCAGAACACTGTCCATGCTAAGCTAACAGAGAGCTGCAGAGACACGTTACATCAGAACACTGTCTATGCTAAGCTAACAGAGAGCTGCAGAGACACGTTACATCAGAACACTGTCCATGCTAAGCTAACAGAGAGCTGCAGAGACTCGTTACATCAGAACACTGTCCGTGCTAAGCTAACAGAGAGCTGCAGAGACACATTACATCAGAACACTGTCTATGCTAAGCTAACAGAGAGCTGCAGAGACACGTTACATCAGAACACTGTCCATGCTAAGCTAACAGAGAGATGCAGAGACACGTTACATCAGAACACTGTCCATGCTAAGCTAACAGAGAGCTGCAGAGACACGTTACATCAGAACACTGTCCATGCTAAGCTAACAGAGAGCTGCAGAGACAAATTACATCAGAACACTGTCTATGCTAAGCTAACAGAGAGCTGCAGAGATACGTTACATCAGAACACTGTCCATGCTAAGCTAACAGAGAGCTGCAGAGATACGTTACATCAGAACACTGTCCATGCTAAGCTAACAGAGAGCTGCAGAGACACGTTACATCAGAACACTGTCTATGCTAAGCTAACAGAAAGCTGCAGAGACACGTTACATCAGAACACTGTCCGTGCTAAGCTAACAGAGAGCAGCAGAGACACGTTACATCAGAACACTGTCTATGCTAAGCTAACAGAAAGCTGCAGAGACACATTATATCAGAACACTGCCCATGCTAAGCTAACAGAGAGCTGCAGAGATACGTTACATCAGAACACTGTCCGTGCTAAGCTAACAGAGAGCTGCAGAGATACGTTACATCAGAACACTGTCTATGCTAAGCTAACAGAGAGCTGCAGAGACACATTACATCAGAACACTGTCCATGCTAAGCTAACAGAGAGCTGCAGAGACACGTTACATCAGAACACTGTCCATGCTAAGCTAACAGAGCTGCAGAGACACGTTACATCAGAACACTGTCCATGCTAAGCTAACAGAGAGCTGCAGAGACGCGTTACATCAGAACACTGTCCGTGCTAAGCTAACAGAGAGCTGCAGAGACACGTTACATCAGAACACTGTCCATGTTAAGCTAACAGAGCTGCAGAGACACGTTACATCAGAACACTGTCCATGCTAAGCTAACAGAGCTGCAGAGACACGTTACATCAGAACACTGTCCGTGCTAAGCTAACAGAGAGCTGCAGAGACAACTGCTCGACCACGTTGCCCCGTCCTCCTGTTTCCATGGCAGCATTAGTACCGCCTCATGCGTGTGGCGAGCGTGGCTGGTCGTCATAGCGGCGCCGCAGGAAACTGCCGTGACCTAGCGCGACACACACCCAGAACGTAGAAGGTGTGTTGTTGTTGTTGTTGTTGTTGTTGTTGTTGTTGTTGCCAGGAGACACATTTAGTTCCAGATGAAGCTGGAGGAACAACAACGAAACACAGCTGGTTAAACTATTTAAACATGGCGGTTGGTTCAGGACGCCGCCGTCTGTCGCTTTCACTTCACGCCACCTTCTGGTATCGCCTCAGCTCGCTGGGAACCTCCACGGAGGTGGTACTACATAAAGTACCTGTTAGCAGGTACCAGGGAGTTTTTATCATCACGGAAAACCAAAAACAGCGAGTAGAGTAGAGCAGGTACCACGTGATGGGAAACGCCATTTATGTTGAGACTCCTTATTAGAGCCCGAGCACCGAAGGAACCGCTTGGTTTGTAAAGGTTATTTTTCTGCTGCGCAAGAACACCTGTTGATGCTCGGAAACTCACGGGAACTGGGTTAGATTTGGATCTACAACTACTTGGAGAATTCTTGGAGTTTGTGCTGCATCTATATTAACGTCTCTCTCTGTATGTGTTTCCTGTTTCCTGCAGATGTTGAGCAGCTGTCGGTGGTTAAAGAAGAGGTTCCCCCTGAGCAGCAGGAGTGTAGCTCCAATGTAGACCAGCAGGAGCCGGAGCCCCCCCCACACATTAAAGAGGAACAGGAGGAACTGTGGACCAGTCAGGAGGGAGAGCAGCTTCAAGAGCTGGAGGAGGCTGATATCACCAAGTTCCCATTCACTCCTGTCCCTGTGAAGAGGGAAGATGATGAAGAGGAAGCTCAGTCCTCACAGCTTCATCAGAGACAAACTCAACACATGGAAACAGAAGCTGATGGAGAGGACTGTGGAGGACCAGAACCAGCCAGGAACTCACATCCACTTTTACACCCAGAGACCGAAGACAAAGCTTCAGACTGTTCTGAACCGGAGACTGACGTCAGCGACGACGACTGTGAGCCGAGCAGAGAACCTCCATCAGCTTTAAGCTCTCCAAATAACGACGAAGCGCCCGTCGGCGATGTCACGAGCAAAGCTGGCAAGAAGTCTTTTATCTGCAGCGAATGTGGGCGAAGGTTCGGCCGCAAGGACAGTCTGCGGAGACACATGAGGTTCCACACGGGCGAGAAGCCGTACGGCTGCTCCGTCTGCAGCAAGCGCTTCTCCCAGAGGCCCAACCTGATCCGCCACATGCGGTGTCACTCCGGAGAGAAACCCTTCGGCTGCTCCTTCTGCGACGCCAGCTTCGCCGTGCGCAGCGCCCTGGTGAACCACATGAGGATCCACACGGGCGAGAAGCCGTACGGCTGCACGTACTGCGACAAGAGCTTCACGCAGAAGGGCGGCCTGAAGAAGCACATGACCGTGCACACGGGGGAGAAGCCGTACAGCTGCCCCGCGTGCGACAAGCGCTTCTCCCAGAAGGCCAACCTGACGTACCACTTCTCGGTGCACACGGGGCAGAAGCAGTTCGGCTGCAGCGTCTGCGACAAGCGCTTCACGTGGCAGTCGCAGGTCAAAAGTCACAAGTGTGTCGGCGAAAGCAGCAGCTGAAGACAAACGTTCTGCTTTGCGTCTAATGTGTATAAGTATCGTATTATGTGACGTATGTGTACAGTACATATGTTGTACAGGGCTGGGTGCTGAATTTTATACTTTTTAGGCACCGACCGAATTGCCTCTTTAGTATTGAATATTATCAAAGTCTCTTTATTAGTCTCCCAAAGGAGAAACTCATTTTGGACAGAGAGAAGATTGCTGCAAGAGTAACATAGACACACATCAAACAACACAGAGTTAAAACAGTTAGACATTAAACATGGAGGCTGCTCCAGTAGCTGTGCAAAATTACAAGTTACCATTTTCTAGAAAGGCAGTTAATAAAAAATGCATCCATTTGGAAATATAAATATCCTTACAATCCATTATAAAAATGCAGTAATTCCTTCAGTCCTATCCACACAAACATCCAGTCTCAAATTTACATTGATAACGTTCATCGCTGCTCATTTATGAGCTTCACTGCGAGAGGAACAGATGAGTTCTTATACCTGTTGTATCTGCAGAGAGGAACCCTGGACCTCTTTCCTGAGCTCAATAACTCAAACTCTGTCAGATAGGATGATCTCAGCCTGCCTGGTTGTTGCAGGATTAAAAAGCTCCTGCAGGTTGAGGGGGGTGCAGGTGTTCCCATCATGTTTCCTGCCGTCTTAACCAAATTATAAATCTGTGTCTCGGCTTTAACTGTCAAATTTCCAAACCAGCTGGTTATTCCATTATTGTATTTCCTACTTTCAAACCTTTTGTTGAAGAAGTGTTTAGAGCTGGGTATAGATTTCAATACTTCTACTTAGTATTGAGTATCAAAGTAATAATGCCTCGTCATTCAAGCTCGTCGGTGTCAGTGAGCCAATCAGCACCCAGCATGCCTCTACCAAGATCTAATAACGTCTGTGATTGGAAAACCGCCATCAGGACCTGCCGCAAGAATCATTTGTATTGTTCATATATTCTGCCATTGTTCTGTCATTTATTAAATTATATTTCTATAAAAGAAGTGCTGGGAACTCGTGGGCTTCGACTAGGCCTGAACATTAACCAGTCCCTCCAGAAAAACACGGAGCTTTTTTGTGATTGTTGAGGGCAAAAATCCTTGATTATGCGGCACGTTTTCTTAATAAATGTGATGGAATATTCTCTATATGATATTTATGATATTTTATGCGATGAAAATGCGGGAACTTGCAAAAACTGCGGTTTGATGAAAAAGAGAAAACGAAGTGATTCCCCCCCAACACCGTGTTCTCACTAGGAGAAATTACATCACTTCATAACGTTCCCATGGCAACAGGGGAAAATGGCTGCTCTCGTGTGAAGTAAACGCAACATTTTTCATCTTCCTGCTGAGATATATGTGACTTTTTTGCAACGAAAATGCGGGGATTATGAAATCATGCAAGCGCCGCATATTTTACGTGGAAATCGGCAATTTATGCGGCGAAAGTGGCGGCGTATTTGAAAAAAATGCGGCCCCCCCCGCATAAATATGCAGACTTTGGCTGATTATGCGTTGAATTCTGCGATCGCATAATCGCGTTTTTCTGGAGGGAGTGAATTACTCAGAAAATAATCCAACTCTAAAAAAAAGGAAGGCACAATATTTGTTGGAAGCTCAGTGTGTCTCCTGGTGTCCTCGGGTCAAATTTGACCCATTTTCAGAAAGTTTCTATATCAGAAATTTGGGTTTCTTTCAAACCAAATTGTCCAAAAAAAACTACCGTGGACGGTTCCGTACGACGCCCTTAACGAGGAAAATAAATAATCAGGTCACTACTTTCACTGAATTTATACGTTTTAGTCAATTTTATAGCATTTGAATAAAAAAAACTATTGATAAAAGAACGTTGAAAAAAAGTGACAAAAATGTCCAAAAAAAGTGAGAGATGTAAAAAAAAAAAAAAAACTTTAAAAGTTTGGGAAACAAACACAAAAACGTCAAAAGGCTCAGAAATATTTGTCATTAAAAAAAATGTTTAAAGATTATTTTTTGGGCTTTTCTGCCTTTAATTGACAGGACAGCTAGGTGAGAGAGAGAGAGGGGGGGGGGGGAGGGGGGGGGGGAGACATGCAGGAAGTCATCACAGGTCAGACTCGAACCCTGGACCTCTGCATCGAGGCGTAAGCCTCTCAGTATATGTGCGCCTGCTCTACCCGCTGATCCAACCCGGCCGCTTGCATTTAAAATGTTGACTCAGAAAACTAAGAGTTGCAGGTCGACGGGACGTCACCTGTTGGAAAAAGTGTATTTGTTATAAATTGATTAGATGATTAATGCATATTATGTTCCACTAATCATTGTTCTGCTTTCATGAGAAACTTCATGAGAGTGAGATGAGCTGCTCCAGTCCCGAGGCCACAGCTTGCACAACATTGCTTTAGCTATGCTTGTTTAAAACTGTGATTGTGAGACTCATACAGTAACTGTGACCTTAGATGTCACTAGTGATCACACAAATATCATATTGATTATACTCTGTCTGACGTACAATGAGCTGTCGAAAACATGTGACTTGTGAATAAAAGCTTTGCGAGAAGGGCGGATTGTTGGAGACGGAGACGAACACGCAGGCGGCTGCGTGTTGGGCGCTCCTCCCCTTGCAGTGGATCCCTGCGAGTAAACCTAAGAACTCTGTTTGTGGTCTTCTCTGTGCGGTCTTTATTTAACTACAGACACTCTTGGGTTTTCAACCCAACACACCACCAGGGTTACATGAAAAGCTGCCGTGCTCCACGCGGTACTCTGCAGACGGAAACAGAGAGGAGTTCATTTTTTATAGTGTATATGAGATATGTATTTATATGTATTTATATGTATTTATATGTATGTATGTGTATGTATGTGTTTGTTTTGTCAAACGGGACAAAAGCATAAAAGGTTTCCTTTAGTTATAATATTAAAAGCACTGCAGCTTTAACAAGCATTTGTGGTGAATGTATATTTCACTGAGATGATTTATTTTGTTCTTCACACACACACACACACACACACACACACACACACACACACAGAAACACAGACACACACACACACACACACACACACACACACACACACACACACACACACAGAAACACAGACACACACACAGACACACACAGAGACAGAGACACACACACACACACACACACACACACACACACACACACACACACACACACAGAAACACAGACACACACACAGACACACACAGAGACAGAGACACACACACACACATAGAAACACACACACACACACACAGAAACACAGACACACACACAGACACACACAGAGACAGAGACACACACACACACACAGAAACACACACACACACAGAGACACACAGACACAAACACACACAATTGTGTTCTTCCTGTTTCATGTTATTTTTATCAGCATGTGACTTTGTTACTAATAAGATTAAATATTACCAATAATGTTAATTGTTGGAATTTATTCTGAAAATATTCCTGCCAGGAAGTGGCCTCAGACTGTGGATGTTAGTTTCTAACACTAGAGGGCAGAACAGCACAGAGAGAGAGATTAGATATTATTCAGACGGAGACCTTCAAAGCTTTTCTTACACTTTTATTTATTTTTTACACCTGTTTTTTACCACTGCGTTTTTTTTTAAGTATTTTTTTTTTTTTTTAAGTTTCTGATTATTTCTGATTTATTTTTTTGTCACACATTCTGGCATTTTCTTTTTCCAACGTAATTGTAGTTTTTTTTAAAAGTTTTTGCAAAGACTTTGATTTAACATCTGATGATGTTAACTCTTTACATTCCTGAGAGGGATTCTGTGTGTCTGTTGTATTATTGTTGTCTAAACTTCTCTCTCTCTCTCTCTCTCTCTCTCTCCCTCTCCCTCTCTGTCTCTCTCTCCCTCTCTCTCTCTCTTATTCTGAAGGTCCCAAACATAGCTGGACCGGAAGTGCTGTAAGTAAGAATGCAGAAGTGCCTTTAGTAAGACTGCGGTTGCAGCCCTTTAGGTGTGTGTGTGTGTGTGTGTGTGTGTGTGTGTGTGTGTGTGTGTGTGTGTGTGTGTGTGTGTGTGTGTGTGTGTGTGTGTGTGTGTGTGTGTGTGTGTGTGTGTGTGTGTGTGTGTGTGTGTGTTTAATGCGGAACCAAACGTGTTATTGCCAGAGTTCGTGTTGAGAAAGAGGTAAAATGTGTAAAGTCCAGATGCTGAGAGCGTTGGTGAAGCAGCGACTAACTGCGGCTGCTGAAGAGATATTTGGGCTGTTTGAAAGAACGATAGCAGAGTACGAGGAGGAACTTTGTCGTTCAAAAGAGGAGAACGAGCGACAACGGGAGCTACTGGACGCTGTTTTCAACCCTCAGCTCCGGCTACACAGAGCAGGTTTGGCCCCCTTCGCTTCCTCTCTCTCTCTCTCTCTCTGTTACGCTGACATCTTCGCAGAGCGGCTCTATTCTCAGCTTTACGGTAATTAAAACTTACATGTTTCTGTTGTTTGACTTTATTTTGTTTATTTTCTCCCATTCAACACACAGCTGTGAAGTGAACAACCTGTCAGCTACCTGCTAACTGAATCCATGGCCGGTTTATACTTCCTGTTTATGTCCCCAAAGCATTATAGGGTTGGTAGTTTTACAGTTTTACATGACATGACGCTGAAGTTGGCTTCTGAGTCAGCAGGAAACATAACTTCCATCGCTGAGTGACTGATCCTCCGTGTATATAACCTCCGACTGTATTAAGAGCGCGTTTGTCATTAAGGTCAATTATTAATTATGTCTAAAACACACTTTTACATTTGAGAAGGCAAGGCAGCTTTATTTGTAGAGCACTTTTCAGCAACAGGGCGATTCAAAGTGCTTTACATAAAGACAATTAAAATACAATAATCAAAGTTACAGTGCAGTATAAGAAATTAAACATTAAAGAGCAGTTAAAAATATAAAAGCAGATAAAATAAGCAACGAAAGTATAAGAAATGGATAGTGAAAGCTTTATTGTCTTTATGGAAACACAATAAAGGGAGATTTTACAGTTTTATTTTCAAATATAGACCACATTAGACCAGGTCCAGATCCAAAACCACTACACCTAGACTTGTCACATCTGGACGGAGACAGACTGGATGCGTGGCGTGAGTGTGGCGTTTCTGTTGCGTGGCGGCTGCGTGGATTTTTCTATGTCTCACACACCAGAAACGTGTCTGACTGCTGCTGTCGTGTCTGGACACGTGGATGTTTCCCGTTGATTTAATAATAATAATAATAAATTGAATTTATATAGCGCTTTTCATAGACTCAAAGTCGCTTTACAGGGAAGAATTACAAGTAAGGAAAATACAGCATAACATGAGGAAAGGGGAGGAACACCTCAGCAGTAAGCACATACAACACGATTCAACACATGACTTGCAACAGGGGAGGGAAATGGGGGGAATGGGGGGGGAATGGGGGGTGGAGGTAACCCAGACATAGGCAAGCACAGAGCCATAGAGATAGTGTCTTTCTCTATCACTCTGGGCAAGCAGCCATCAGAGCAGGCAGAGAAGCGGCGAATAAACAGCGCCAGCGTCCTCTCTGTCCGACCGAATGGCGCTGGTCACAGACCAGCTTGTCAGACTGGGGGGTAAAAAAAGCGGCGAAGGCGTGGGACGGGGGTATTAGGGGGGAGGGGGGCCTGGTGAGAGTCGCTTAGCCTGGCACCCATTGGTGCCTTCAGTCCGCAGGATGTCATAGCGTTAACACAGCAAGTTGCCATGGAGACAACCTTGAATAGGACCCAAGCAGAGTCAACAATCAGCAGGTGTCTGAGGGAAGTTGGGGAGGAACACAAGAGTGTCTCTCTGCAGTGCTCTTCAGGGGGAGTTGTTGTTCCAGCAGCGGCCTTGGCCGAGGCCAGTGCTGGATAAGGGGGCCGAAAGTTGATAAGATTGGAGTTATTTTGTCTCGGCGCGAGTAGCTGCATTCCTTTACACAGCCACTCAGTTAGTCAATTTCTGGTCAATCTGTCTTTGTAAAAGCGGTGATCTATCCAAGATAAAATCCAAATTGCAGTTCATCTCCATGTTGTTATCCATAGTGCGGTTAATAGTCCCAGCTTCAAACACTGACCGCTCTGCCCACCGCTTCAATCATTCCAGGCAGCTTTTTGGGGCTTTGAACAGCTGTCATAGATTTACTACACTCCAGCAGTAGTAATACTTCATGTTACACATAAATATATTCTGATCTGATTACAGCAAAGACAACGTCGGCAGTGTTGACGGCAAAATAGGCTGCAGTATTGACATTTAAAAATCGATGAATTTTGTTCCCCCTGCATTTATGTAAAAACCTCGAGACCTTCAAACATCAAAATATCATTAATTAATATGTATTTGTGTCAAAATGACATCTTCTCCTATTCCGTTTTGCCTGGAAACGCTTCCAACACGCTTACGTGTCGCGTGAAAAATAGGCGTCGGTTCTATTTCTAGGCACGTGTTTTTGGCGGTGTGTACGCTCTAACCTGTTACCATGGGAGCTGAAATAAAGACGGACACGCCACGCAGCCGACACACGCTCACGCGACGCATCCAGTCAGTGGCCGGCCTAAATTATCCCAGAGAGGCTAAAGATTCTTAAAAACACAGTTTCAGATTAATGAAAGCTTGATTCTATTTGTGAAGGTGCAATAAAGGGAGATTTCACACTTCTTCTTCATATGTAGACCACATTGGACACATTAGAATAAGTGAATTCTTCCTTAGACCAGATCCTGGATGTAACCGGCTCCATCTAGCCTAGCTTAGACCAGATCCTGGAGGTAACCGGCTCCATCTAGCCTAGCTTAGACCAGATCCTGGAGGTAACCGGCTCCATCTAGCCTAGCTTAGCACGGATCCTGGAGGTAACCGGCTCCATCTAGCCTAGCTTAGACCAGATCCTGGAGGTAACCGGCTCCATCTAGCATAGCTTAGCACAGATCCTGGAGGTAACCGGCTCCATCTAGCCTAGCTTAGCACAGATCCTGGAGGTAACCGGCTCCATCTAGCCTAGCTTAGCACAGATCCTGGAGGACCGGCTCCATCTAGCCTAGCTTAGCACAGATCCTGGAGGTAACCGGCTCCATCTAGCCTAGCTTAGCACAGATCCTGGAGGTAACTGGCTCCATCTAGCCTAGCTTAGCACAGATCCTGGAGGTAACCGGCTCCATCTAGCCTAGCTTAGACCAGATCCTGGAGGAAACCGGCTCCAACTAGCCTACTGCTCCAAGTAAGTGACAAAATAACTCCAACATGTTCCTATTTCCATGTTGTGATTTGTATAGTCACAGCGTGTACAAATAACAACGTCACATGAGACACAGCCATCTTCTAACTGTATATAAACTGGGAACTATATTCTCAGAAAGGGAAGCAGTGCTACTTGGCCGGAGTGATATGCTGCAGCTCTGAGCAGCATATCACTCCGCCCAAGAAGCACTGCTTCCCTTTCTGAGAATATAGTTGGGTGGGTATGAATGGGTATGGGATTTAGTGAACTGACTGGATGATCTCTCTGTTTCACTTCCTGCCTTGCTGTCCGGATGGAAAATAGACCTGGCGCGTATCTTTAGTGGAGCGGAGAACCACTTCACACACGCTTCTGGGACACACCGTGACGTGGCTGGTGGAATATCAAACATTTCCTTGAATGGCTGCGATTGCTCGCGGGGCCCGCGGCATCTCCGATTGGGTCCTCCTGAACAGCATAGTTGAATAGCCCTGCTGTAAGCTTTGTACATATCCAGGGTAAAGAGCCAAAGGCATAAAGGGGAAGGGGGGGCTTAAAAGATGGACTTAATTAGAGAGAGGCCACCAAATATAGGGTCTTTGTGGCCCATGCGGCCAGTGCTTAAAATATTAGCGTCTATCCCTGAGTACTGTCTAAACAGTTGTATTTCTGTATTTGATTCTGTTTCCTGCAGATATTAATCAGCTGTTTGTGGTTAAAGAAGAGGTTCCCCCTGAGCAGCAGGACTGTAGCTCCACTGTGGACCAGCAGGAGCCAGAGCCCCCCCCACACATTAAAGAGGAACAGGAGGAACTGTGGAGCAGTCAGGAGGGAGAGCAGCTTCAAGGGCTGGAGGAGGCTGATATCACCAAGTTCCCATTCACTCCTGTCCCTGTGAAGAGTGAAGATGATGAAGAGGAAGCTCAGTCCTCACAGCTTCATCAGAGACAAACTCAACACATGGAAACAGAAGCTGATGGAGAGGACTGTGGAGGACCAGAACCAGCCAGGAACTCACATCCACATCCACTTTTACAACCAGAGACCGAAGACCAGACTGGAGTCTCTTCTGAACCTGAGACTGATGACAGTGCTGATTGGAAGGAGACCAGAGAACCTCAGTCAGCTTTAAACTCTCTGAAAAATACTGAAGTCCCGGTAAGTCGTACGACTGATACCGCTGGGGAAAAACTGTTAGGGGGCTCGGAGTGTTGGAAAAGACTCGGCTACAAGACACTTAAGTATCGCACGGTCAAAAAGAAGATTCTGTTCAGCTGCAGCGTTTGTGACCAAAGTTTCACCTGGTACAAAGAGCTCAGGAACCATCAGTGTCCCGGCCGTCAGAGTCAAACTGAGGAGAACGGAGAGGCGGCTGAAGACACGGCATCAGAATCTGATGGAGAGGACTGTGGAGGACCAGAACCAGCCAGGAACTCACATCCACATCCACCTTTACAACCTGAGACTGAAGACCAGACTGGAGATTCTTCAAGATTCAAAACAAAGGGTGGTGATGATGAGCAGACTGACCACAGTGATCCTCAGTCAACTTTGAAAAGTAACAAAGTCCCTGTAATCGACGAGAGACGTACAGGAGAGAAACCCTTCAGCTGTTCAGTTTGTAAGAAATGCTTCAAATACAGAGGATTTTTCGTGAAGCACGTGAGAACGCACACGAGAGCGACAACGTCCTCCGTTAGTGACGCTCACAGCGACATCCGCAAAGCACCAGGAGCAGAAGCACGTTTAAAACCGGACGCTGAAGACGAGACTGGAGACTCTTCTGAATTTAAGACTGACGTCGGCGATCGTCGGACCGATCCCGGCGAACCTCGGTCAACTCTGAAATGTAACCGAGTCCCTGTGAGCGGTAAGAGATGTAAAACTTGGAACAGGAGACAGTTCAGCTGCGCCGAGTGTGGGAAAAGATTTAGCAAGAAGACAAATCTTAAGACGCATATGATAATTCACTCAACAGACAAACCGTTCAGCTGCGTAGTTTGTGCTAAAAGTTTTTCCCAGAAGGGGAACTTAGTTCGTCACATGCCATATCACACCGGAGAGGAAAAATACAGCTGTACGGTTTGCAATAGACGTTTTAAATTCCAAAGAGATGTCGGGAGACACATGGCGATTCACACAACAGAGACACCATCTACTTCCTGTGTTAGCGCCGTAAGAAAGCAGCCTGAGGAGAGCTCCAGTCTGAACCAGGAGGAGCCACAACTTAGGAACCCAGATCCACATTTACAACCCGAAGACAAGACCGGAGACTCTTCTGAACCGGAGAGAGAAGTCGGCGACGGTTCGAAAGAGAGCGGAGAGCGGCCGTTCGGTTCGACGTCTCAGGAAGATATCAAAGTCTCGGCTGAGAAAGCACATAGCTGCTCTTTTTGCGGTAAAAGTTTTAGCCGCAAGTTCTGCCTGAAGGTCCACATAAGACTGCACACAGGAGAGAAACCGTTCAGCTGCTCCGTCTGCGGGAAACGTTTCGTGCAGCGCTACCACTACCTGGAACACACGAGGCTTCACACGGGAGAGGACACGTTTGACTGCTCTGTGTGCGGGAAAAAGTTCGGACACAAGTTCCGACTCCGAAACCATATGGGGACTCACACGGGAGAGAAACCCTTCAGCTGCTCCGTCTGCGGTAAAGGTTTCCGATTCGGCGGGGAACTAAAGCAACACGCAAGCGTTCACTCGGGGGAAAAACCTTTCGGCTGCTCCGTCTGCCTGCGAGCTTTCCGTCTTAAGGTTATGTTAAAAACTCACATGAAAATCCACACCGGGGAGCTCCCGTTCAGCTGCTCGGTTTGTGGGAAAAGATTCAGGCAAAAGGGGAATATGAAAAAACACGCGACGAAGCACGAGATGGAAAAAGCTGCGGCCGCAGAGTTGAAGACAAAAGATTAACTCGGTGGTGGAAGAAGAAGAAGAAGAAAACTAAACTTTCCACTTTCCACATTTCATCCTCTGCAACTCAGAGATCAAATGGAAGAATTTGAAAAGAAGTAGTTGAAATAAAAACGTCTCTCGGACAGAGCTGCAAAGATTCATGAATGGGTTGTCAACCATGTTGGGCAAGTTACTTTCAAAATATAATACAATATAGATTACTAGTTACTGTCATTGGAGAGTAATTAGTTGTATTACAATATTACGGTCTCTGAATTGTAATGATTTACACTACTTTTGAGTTACTTTCACCAAAATAACAGCGGAAGTTTGACTAGGTTGTGACGGCTGATAAAATGTAATGATATTTACGTGCAACAAGCCTCAGCATGAATTCCCGACATGTTTCTACCCGTCAGCAGCTCGGACTAGGCCTGCACGATTAATCGTTATAAAATCGCGATCTCGATTCACCCTGCTCACGATTTAATTTTTAATAACTTCGATTTTATAAAAAAAAAAAAAAAATTAAAAAAAAAAAAAAAAAAATCCTTCCTCGGCTTTTATTTTGATAGGACAGCTCTAACAAAGTTCAGGGCTTCACCCTCAGCCAATGACAAAGTGCCTTTTAGTCATGTGTTTCACTCGTCACTCCAGGGCTTCAGCCTCAGCCAATGACAAAGCGCTTTTTAGTCATGTGTTTCACTCGTCGAGCGAGTGCGGTAGTTTGGAAATAAACAAAATGGATATTGATGAGAACCCAGGCACTAGTGACGAGAATCAGCCAACCACTCAGTCTCAAACCGAACTCGTTCCGAAAAAAGGCTCACATTCGGTGGTGTGGAAGTATTCTGGATTCAAGCAAGACGACGAGGGTCAGTCTGATGTGATTTGCAAGGCGTGCTTTGCCCTCGTTGCAGCACCGCAAGGTAACACCACAAATCTTTACCAGCACCTCAAACGTCACCACAAAGTGCAATATGATGAAGTCATGCATTATAAGTCTTGCATAATGCGACGCCATACTCACGTAACTCCAGTAGGAGTAAGGAAATAACGCAAGCAATTGCTTACCATCTAGCAAAAGATATGGTTCCAATTTACACCGTAGAACGTGACGGATTTCAAAACATGATCCATGCATTGGACAAACGCTACTCAGTCAGTACCCTCCCGCAACTATTTTTCATACGATTATAATTCTATAAAAGGCAAGCAGTTAAAGAGTGTGCTAAGAAATCATTGTGTTTTTGATACTGTACTTAAATTGGCATTTCTCTAGAGACCGAAGCTGTAGCATGTTGATTGACATGTTTTAATTATGTTAAGACATGTTGGAGTTCAGATAGAGCCTGTATCAGGGCTGTATTTAGTTCATGTGTTATATGTCACTACTTTGGTAGACTACTGTACTTAAAGGGACAGTATGTACTTTATTTTATTTATACATTGAAGCCTCTGTTTACAGGTGTGTGGTGATGTGCAATGTGCTATAGGTGCCAAAAAAATCTATGTTTGATACTGCCAATTTGTTTTGTTTTGTCATGGTTCATGTGTGTAATAAACATTACACTTGATGAGAAAAAAAATCGTGGCAGAGAATCGTGATATCAATTCGAAGCAAAAAAATCGTGATTCATATTTTTCCCTGAATCGTGCAGCTCTAGCTCGGACACACCGCTGTCCGCGCTGACGTACCGTCACCTGTCGGGACTCAGATGTTGTCCGTACCGTCTCTGGTTCTGGTTCTGGTTCTGACCACGGGAACAGGGACGAAATAATGTCCATCTCGCAAATGTAGCCGTCTCTGCAGTTATCTCAACCATCGAATACAGCAACAGGAAATAACTCAGACTTTTGTTTCTGTGCCGAAATGTTGCGTTATATTACTGCGTTACAGCAGAAAGGATTACATTACTGTAATTGCATTACTTTTGTAACACGTTACTCCCAACACTGCTTGTCAACTATTAAATTAACCTCCAACTATTCTGATAATCTATTAATCAGTCTGAGTCATTTTTTATGATAAAACAGGTAAACTTGTGTGATGTCAGCGTGTTAAATGTGAATATTGTTCTAGTTTCTTCTCTCCTCTGGGACAGGAAGCTGAAGATCTTTGAGTTGTGGACAAAACAAGACATTTGAGGACGTCATCTCGGGCTTTTTGGGGAACTCTGATCCACATTTCAGAGACCAAACTACTCATCCATTCCTCTAGAACAGGGGGGGGCAAACTCAACTTCCCAGAGGGCCACACTGGAAAATAAGAATCACATCAGGGGCCGGACATGTTTAGTTTGATATGCTTTTATTTAATCGAAAAAGTCAAATGTCTCTGACTGTGTTATTGCATGTGTCTTATATTCTTCTCACTTACAGTTTGGTCGACATGAAGTCATAAAGAAGTCAGGGAAAAGTTCCTCAGCCATCATAGAAACAAAGCGCCCAAAAACATCAGAAAAAGTGACAGAAACGTCAAAAAAAAAGTGGCAAAAACGTCGAAAAAAGTGAAAAAAACATCAGAAAAAGTGACAAAAATGTTGAAAAGTGACAAAAAACGTCGAAAAAAAGTGACAAAAACGTCAGAAAAATAAATAAATTGATATGAGGGCCGGATCATAATCTGCGAGGGGCCGGATTTGGCCCGCGGGCCTCGAGTTTGACACACGTGCTCTAGAAGATAATTCACGATGAAAATAATCAATAGTTGCAGTATTGTTGAACATAAACTTTTTTTCTGGAGGGTTCTTCCGAATATTAATTTATTCAGCCGTCGGGTTCTTCGGGACATTTTTTAAGTTTCAGTTTGGAGTTTTTCTTCCTTCAACAAATGAGATGGAGAGAACTGTTGGATGTTGGATACGTGTAGTTATTGATTCAGGAACAACAGACCAGTGGTGTAGTCTAGTACTGTAGTGGGTATACTGTACTGTATCTGTATGGGCCTATACTGTATATATGGGCCAGAATGGGCCTTTTGGGGGGGAGCATTTCATAGTGAGGAAGTTTTGAGCATCAACGACTTCATTTCCTGCATTCTGACACACTTTTATGCACCACTTTGCAGTGGAAATCCCTTTATTTAGCCTATATGAAGAAGAAAAACACAGATGACAATTCAAAATATATCAAAATCACAATGCAAAGTATGTTGTTGCATGTCATTGGGCATTTTTAAGTGGGTATATGGAGCTTTCTTAGTGGGTATACTGCGTATCACGTAGACTACACCACTGCATCAGACCTGCAGCAAGAATCATTTGTATTGTTCAATACGTATATTCTTCTATTGTTCTGTTTCTTATAAATGATATTTCTATGAGAAAGTGGTGAAAACACGTCACCAACCCGGGAACTCTTCAACTCTTCGACTAGGGCTGAACAATTAATTAGAATATAATCAGAATCACAACATGGCCGACTGGCAGGAGGCACCGCATTTGTTAAAATATTTCGGTGCTGCAGAGAAGTTGTTTGGTACAAATCTCTGCAAAAAACCACACTATGATCTTTGAAATGTCTGTAAACAAATAATCGTTCTCTCTATAACGGACTACATTTGTGGAGTGATGCAAAGTCTGACAACATTTTGATAGCTAAATTATTATTATTATTATTATTTTATTATTTACAAGGTGGGACAAACTGAACAACCTCAGATTTGTTAATCTGGGTGAGAATCTGTTCATCTGTTGGCCAGCAGATGGCGGTCTTGTGCTATTTTTTTGTAAATTAAACACTGTTGATAATTGATATCTGGTATTGGAATGAGGAGACTTCATAGATGACAGATCAGGATGTCTTCAGATTAAATGCAGCTGTAGTCAGACACAGAGCCCCCCCCCTATTGCACAATAACGTATGCAGCACACAATGACATATTGAACAATCCCATCAGCCCATGTATTGCACCATAACATATTGCATGAATCTACACTCACGAGTGAGATGCTGTTTTTCATTAAATAAGGGAAGTAGGTCTGCCTCAACCACCACTTCCTGTTCCTGTCTGGTCTAACACAACGCGGAGACTTTGCCGCGGCTCGCTGCCTGAAACGTACGCTTCCACGTCCACTTCGCTGCTCATTCAGATCCAGAAATATATGTAAATATGTCAAATATCAAACGCTTGCAGCTAAGTGAAGAAGACATACAAGCATACATTAATAATACTTCACAATAAGACTTATTAAAGTCACGCTTTTAATAGTTTGTTGTATTTTAGCTGACACCAGCTACAACATTACTTCTTTTAATCTCATAAATTACATTACGGGTCATCAGTTATTTAAACAGTGGTGGAATGTAACTAAGTACATGTATGCCAGGACTGTACTTGAGTCCAAATGTTAAAGGTACTTGTACTTTAGTTGAGTCTTTTCTTTTCATGCCACTTTCTACTTGTACTCCGCTACATTTCAGAGAGAAATATTGTACTTTTTACTCCACTACATTCATCTGTTACAGCTTTAGTTACTAGTTACTTTACACATTAAGATTCCTGCACACTAAACACATGTAGTTTATAAAATCTGATGTTTTATTCTAAAGTAAACTAGCCGATAATATAACGGCTACAAGTCCAGCTGAGATGATCAGACCAGTAAACACACAGCTGGTTGATCTTTCACACTCTCTACAATGTTTTAATACTTTAACTACATTTTCCTGATGAGACTTACAACATTTTCACTGCAGGACTTTTACTGTAACAGAGTATTTTTTACAGTGTGGTATTAGTAGTATTAGTACTGTAACTGCAGTGAAGGATTTGAATAAGTCTTATTTTGCCATAACGTCGCTTGCCGCCATAACAGAGGACATAAGAAGACTCTTATTTTGAAGGGTGTCCCCGGAAGTGGTAGTGTGTATCTCCTCCGGTTTGACCGTGAGTTGTGTTAGAAAGAAGACTCTTATTTTGAAGGGTGTCCCCGGAAGTGGTAGTGTGTATCTCCTCCGGTTTGACCGTGAGTTGTGTTAGGAAGAAGACTCTTATTTTGAAGGGTGTCCCCGGAAGTGGTAGTGTGTATCTCCTCCGGTTTGACCGTGAGTTGTGTTAGAAAGAAGACTCTTATTTTGAAGGGTGTCCCCGGAAGTGGTAGTGTGTATCTCCTCCGGTTTGACCGTGAGTTGTGTTAGGAAGAAGACTCTTATTTTGAAGGGTGTCCCCGGAAGTGGTAGTGTGTATCTCCTCCGGTTTGACCGTGAGTTGTGTTAGGAAGAAGACTCTTATTTTGAAGGGTGTCCCCGGAAGTGGTAGTGTGTATCTCCTCCGGTTTGACCGTGAGTTGTGTTAGAAAGAAGACTCTTATTTTGAAGGGTGTCCCCGGAAGTGGTAGTGTGTATCTCCTCCGGTTTGACCGTGAGTTGTGTTAGCAGAGTGTTCACCGTTAGCTGGAACTGAATAACGGCAGAACAACAAGCCGTCCGAGTTTAGTTCAGTAAGAACCCGGATACTGCTGCTGCTCTGTGGGGGGGTCAGAACCGGGAATGAAGCCGAGGACAACAACAACAACAACAGGTTGGTTTACTGTCTGCTGCTGCTAATGTTGCTAAGCTAACAGCTGCTTTCAGATCGTCTGCTCAACCTTAAACGAGTTTTATTTATTTATGTATTTATTTATTTGACTTTTGATGCTTCACAGCTGCAGTCCGGAGCACGAAGCTAACGTTAGCTTAGCACGTTAGGGGCTATATATGTTCTTAGGGCTGCACTCAGGGTTTCTGTCATCACCGAAGCTAACGCTAGCTTAGCACGTCGTCAGATCGACCCCGTTGTGCATCACCATGGTTACCTGCGCTGTAGCTGTTGGTTCTGGAGCAATGGTGGTGTGAATGCTGCGTGCTGACCGGCTGGCGCTACACTGGACCTGTTAGCAGTTAGCAGCTGAAGTTAGATTAACACGTGTGAGTAGGGCAGGGCAATATATCGATAGGTATACGTGCAGTTCAGTGTCCTAAATTCCATGTGGGAGATTCTACGTGCAGTTCAGTGTCCTAAATTCTCTGTGGGAGATGCTACGTGCAGTTCAGTGTCCTAAATTCTCTGTGGGAGATTCTACGTGCAGTTCAGTGTCCTAAATTCCCTATGGGAGATGCTACGTGCAGTTCAGTGTCCTAAATTCTCTGTGGGAGATTCTACGTGCAGTTCAGTGTCCTAAATTCTCTGTGGGAGATTCTACGTGCAGTTCAGTGTCCTAAATTCTCTATGGGAGATTCTACGTGCAGTTCAGTGTCCTAAATTCTCTGTGGGAGATTCTACGTGCAGTTCAGTGTCCTAAATTCTCTATGGGAGATTCTACGTGCAGTTCAGTGTCCTAAATTCCCTGTGGGAGATTCTACGTGCAGTTAATACAAGATTAACCATAATAATAATAATAATAATAATAATAATAATAATAATAATAATAATAACAATAATAATAATACTGAATAATTGACCATGAGGAGGATGAGAGAAGTCATGATGGACTAGTCTCTTATAGCCAGACCTTCCTCCACAGCGCTGCGGAAGGTCTGGCTAGTCCACACAGCATCCCTGGATGGGAGATAATCGTGCTCTGGTTTATTGGCGTTTTTTTAAACCAATCACAATCGTCTTGGGCGGTGCTAAGCTCCGGACGGAGCCACGGTGCCTCTGCTAAATAGTCTCAGGAAGGAACTTGTTTTGGTGGAACATGTGTACGTTCAAAAGTAGTTTTAGTCGTGCAACAGAAAACTCCGATTGGACAGATAGTCTAGCTAGCTGTCTGGATTTACCCTGCAGAGATCTGAGGAGCAGTTAACCAGAGTCCTCACAAATCAGCCGGAGGTTAGAACGCCATCACAGAGACAGAGGAAGGGGACGCACATCCGGCAGCACCGGGGTAATCTCTGAAGTAGGGCTGCACAGTATATCGTTTTTTTATCGTCATCGCAATATTAACTGGCGCAATATACATAGATATAGATACATACATAGATACTCGAAAATATCAGCAGGAAATAACACTTTCAAAATAAACTGTCACTTTTTTAGTGGTGCCTTTTTATATATTCAATTCAGTGTTCAATTTGTTCAATAAAAGTAGGTTAGAAAATGATTTCCTTTCATTTGTCTTTAGTTCAACAAGCAATTTGTTGTATTTTAGCAGAAAACTGAAAGCAGCAGAAATGCAGAACTGAGTACACTTTAATATCTCTTTATTTTATCGCAAGTAATATCGTTATCACATATTGCATATTATTCAGTCCCTCCAGAAAAACGTGGAGTTTTTTTGTGATTGTTGCTGGCAAAATCCTTGATTATGCGGCACGTTTTCTTAATAAATGTGATGGAATATGCTCTATATGATATTTATGCAATTTTATGTGATGAAAATGCGGGAACTTGCAAAAACTGCGGTTTGATGAAAAAGAGAAAACAAAGTTGATTCCCCCCCAACACCGTGTTCTCACTAGGAGAAATGACATCACTTCATAACGTTCCCATGGCAACAGGGAAAATGGCTGCTCTTGTGTGAAGTAAACAACATTTTTCAACTTTCTGCTGAGATGTATGTGACTTTTTTGCAACAAAAATGCGGGGATTATGAAATCATAATAATAATAAATTGAATTTATATAGCGCTTTTCGTAGACTCAAAGTCGCTTCAAAGTCGCATGAAATCATGCAAGCCCCGCGTATTTTGCGCGGAAATCGGCAATTTATGCGGCGAAAGTGCGGTGTATTTGAAAAAATGCGCCCCCCCCCCCCCCGCATAAATATGCAGACTTTGGCTGATTATGCATTGAATTATGTGATCGCATAATCGCGTTTTTCTGGAGGGACTGACTCTACTGTTCTCGCTGAGGTGTAGCAACTCCAACTAAACAGTGAGCTAAACTCTCTATTCATGAACATGAAGAAGTCCTGAATTCCTTGTATGCAGATTTATTTTCTTCACATTGTGCTGAATCCATACACACGAGATGAGCGATGAGAGACGAGAGAGTGAAACTAGGAAACAAATAACAAAATACGGTAATTAGCTAAGCCAACTAGCTTTCATGAACATTACTTTTACAGCATGAAATCAATATGCTTAAACGTTAACTTAGTCAGAACAAAGATTTTATACACACAAGCGATGCTTCTGCTGGGGATTCAACGGGCAGGAGAAATTTTCCCTGACGCAATGTTTAACCAGTCTGCTGTTTCTAATACGTTTCTAACGTGGTGAATTCTAACGTGATTTCCTACTTCCGGTTTTAGCTCAATAAACAAACGTCAAAATAAGAGTCTGCGTGAACTACTTCCTGTTTTTAGCTCAGTAAACAAACGTCAAAATAAGACACTGCGTGAACTAAAGTATGGCAATTGAATGCATAAACATTTAACTTAAATGCCTGAAGGGCAGAACACATATTTTCAGAGTCTGTACTCCATCGCCCAAACACTCGAGGAATGCTGCAAACATTTGACAGCCAGTACGAGTTGCCTGGGAGAACATACGTGTCACAGACGGCGATTCAACAACTGTACAACAGCGTGAAAGACGACATACTGAAGGAGGTCAAAGACATATCGTGTATATTTAAAAGGTCTTCCAGATCCAGTGTTAACTACAGACTAAATACATTATATTTGACTTTAGAAGTGGCGGATTGACCCACCAGCAGATGACTATAGAGGGACGAGGGATTGAAGTGGTAGCGGAGTATAAATACTTAGGAACAATAATAGATGCTAAGCTATCATGGAATACCAACACTGATGCTATCTATAAAAAGGGCCTGCAGCGACTGTATTTTATGCGGAAGCTGAGACAGTTCAGAGTAGAAAGACACGTGATGGTCCTTTTTCTATAGCTCCTTCGTTGAGAGTATTTTAACTTTCTGCTACATTGCCTGGTATTTCTCCTCGTCAGTGACAAACAAAAATAAGTTACACAGGATAGTTAACATGGCCAGCAAGATTGCTGGACATCAGTTAAATTCTCTGACCACGATCTGCGAAACAAGGGTGGTGAGGAAAGGACGAGCAATTTGCGCTGACGGGTTACATCCGCTAGTCCAGGCGTATGAGGAGCTGCCATCAGGCAGAAGATACAGGGTGCCGTCCTTACAGACCAACCGGGCTCCAAATCATTTATTCCTACCAGCATTACACTACTAAATAAGTTAGGGAAAATAACTTGATCCTTTCTGTGTGCTAACACTGCACATTGGCATATTATTAAAATTACATTGATGTTGCACTTTACTATTGATAGTCCACTGGTGCTAATGATACTGCACTTTACTATTTTATAATGTAGAGATACTTGGTGTCCTGTATTGTTGTTGTTGTGTGTGTGTGTGTGTGTGGGGGGGGGGAGGGTTTTAGTGGCCCTGTTGTTGTTTGTGGTCTGTCTGACGAGTTGTATGGTGCAAGATGAATTTCTGAAAGGATCAATAAATGTCTATCTAAATATTCTTTAGAAATAAAAGTTTATTGATCTTTGAAAAGGTGTACCTGCATTATTATGGCATTATCATTATATTAGATGAAAATGGTCTCAGAACGACAATATTATCGTTTATCGCAATAATTTCTGGGACAATTTTTATCGTCCAGCAAAATTTGTTATCGTGACAGGCCTGGTGTCACGTTTCCTAAACCCAACCGTCGCTTTCTTCTTTTCCTAAACCCAACCGGTTCTTCTTTTCCTAAACCCAACAGTCACTTTCTTCTTTTACTAAACCCTACCGGTTCTTCTTTTACTAAACCCAACCGGTTCTTCTTTTACTAAACCCAACCGGTTCTTCTTTTCCTAAACCCAACCGGTTCTTCTTTTCCTAAACCCAACCGGTTCTTCTTTTCCTAAACCCAACCGGTTCTTCTTTTCCTAAACCCAACCGGTTCTTCTTTTCCTAAACCCAACCGGTTCTTCTTTTCCTAAATCCAACCGGTTCTTCTTTTCCTAAACCCAACCGTCGCTTTCTTCTTTTACTAAACCTAACCGGTTCTTCTTTTACTAAACCCAACCGGTTCTTCTTTTCCTAAACCCAACCGGTTCTTCTTTTCCTAAACCCAACCCCTCCGCTGTATACGGCGCTCAAAATGTGTACAGATAACACGCCACTTGGCTTTAGAAAGTGGCGTGTATGTTTACGCGATAACACGCCAAGTGGCGTGTATGTTTACATCCGCTGTATAGCTACAGCGTAGACATACACGCGGATAGCTCAAAATGTGTACAGATAACACGCCACTTGGCTTAAGAAAGTGGGCGTGTATGTTTACGCGAAGTCATGACGTCATGTTGGAAAAATAGTGAAATTGGGGCCTGAGTTCTTGTGCTCATTGAAGTTATTCTGGGTCTTGTAGGTAGGGTTCTACTTAATCTCAGTTGTCTAACACTCATATGATTTTGTTGACTAATCAATGAGTTTTGCGACAAATCTGTAAAACTTTCTCCATAAAGAATCCTGTAAAAGCAACTTTAAATCTTGTGTTAACAAGACACATGCTCACAAGTTTCTTAAATGGACTAATGGACTATAGAAATCTTAGTCGTCTAATCAACACAGAGGGGACAGCACTCGTAGGAACTGTTAGCGGACCTTTATGTGGTGCTGAAGCCACCTACAAATGATGCGCGATAACACTTCTCTGCGCTGGCCGCTCCATTGTTTTCCTATGGGGAGAGCAGTGCCGCCCAACTAGGCGGAACGCTACCCTCCTTTGCGCCGGTTCCACCGCGGATCATGTGTAGGAAGTTTTAGAGTTATTAAAGATGTTCTTGGGGTTCTTTAAGTGGTTCTACTTTTCTTTAAGGAGGTTTTTCAGGACTGATAAAAAAGGCTTAAATTAATTGAATTGTTTTCAGATGTATCTGTATGTGTTTCCTGCAGCTGTGCAGCAGCTGTTGGTGGTTAAAGAAGAGGTTCCCCCTGAGCAGCAGGACTGTAGCTCCAGTGTGGACCAGCAGGAGCCGGAGCCCCCCCCACACATTAAAGAGGAACAGGAGGAACTGTGGAGCAGTCAGGAGGGAGAGCAGCTTCAAGGGCTGGAGGAGGCCGATATCACCAAGTTCCCATTCACTCCTGTCCCTGTGAAGACTGAAGATGATGAAGCTTCAGGTAGGAAGGAAGCAGAAGCTATATATTTGGCAAAATGGATTATATGTTAGGTAGCGTTATGCCATTAAATCTTACGGCTAAATTAGAAACAGAGTTTCCTTGCTGACTTCGTCGCCTTGGAAATAAGCGGCTCAGTTTAATGGTGAGGTTACTATGGTCAGCTGCAAAGTGGACTTCTCTGCCGTTCACCTCGAGCTGAGAGCGTCTGGCTGCCTTGAGATCCGCTCACGATCTGTGTACCTTAGCTCCTTGCAGATCAATATGCGGGACCCACTGGTACTGCGCTCTGGTCCTATATGGTGAGCCCTTATTTCCTCCATCTTCTCATCAGTAGGAGTAGGGAACTATTTAGGGAGCGTGGATAAATAAAACCTGCTGCATTCGGCCTGATGGAAAGACACAAACTCCATGAAGCTGGCAGCTATGGCGAGGTTGATGCTTGATTAATTTCATGTCCCCTGAAATCATATTTATGTTCCAGCTCAGTGTTATGCTCATTTGTATGCTGATGATAGCATTATCCTCACCACAAACCAGCCAGGCCTTCTTCAGGTTACAGTCCACTTTCAATGACCTCCAGACCTTCCTGACAAATTGAAATCTTGTTCTCACAACTGTCAGTTATACAAAAAGGTCAGAGGTTTTGATAATCGCCAAATGGAGACCACTGTTTTTGGATGGTGCAGTTTTCTTGGTTTTGTCTGATGTCCCAGTTCTCACAATTGTGTTTTTCCTGTTTCCTGCAGATATTAATCAGCTGTTGGTGGTTAAAGTAGAGTTTCCCCATGAGCAGCAGGAGTGTAGCTCCACTGTGGACCAGCAGGAGCCAGAGCCCCTCCCACACATTAAAGAGGAACAGGAGGAACTGTGGAGCAGTCAGGAGGGAGAGCAGCTTCAAGGGCTGGAGGAGGCTGATATCACCAAGTTCCCATTCACTCCTGTCCCTGTGAAGAGTGAAGATGATGAAGAGGAAGCTCAGTCCTCACAGCTTCATCGGAGACAAACTCGACACATGGAAACAGAAGCTGATGGAGAGGACTGTGGAGGACCAGAACCAGCCAGGAACTCACATCCACTTTTACAACCAGAGACTGAAGACCGGACTGGAGACTCTTCTGAACCTGAGACTGATGACAGTGCTGATTGGAAGCAGACCAGAGAACCTCAGTCAGCTTTAAACTCTCTGAAACATGAGTCAAGACGTAAGAAAACATTCAGCTGCTCTGAGTGTGAGAAAAAATTTAACCGTGAATCACATCTGAAAAGACACATGATGACTCACACAGGTGAGAGACCTTACAGCTGCTCTGTCTGTAATAGATCTTTTGCACAGAGTGGAGATTTACAGAGACACATGAGAACTCACACAGGAGAGGCGCCTTTCAGCTGCGCTGAGTGCGGTCAACGATTTAAACAGAAGTCACCCTTGATAAGTCACATGACACTGCACACAGGAGAGAAAAGACACAGCTGCAGTGTTTGTAACAGAAGATTCATCTGGCATTATCAGCTCAGGATCCATAAATGCATTGGTCGTCAGTCCTCACAGCTTCATCAGAGACAAACTCAACACATGGAAACAGAACCTGATGGAGAGGACTGTGGAGGACCAGAACCAGCCAGGAACTCACATCCACTTTTAGACTCTTCTGATCCTGAGACTGATGATGAATCAAGACGTAAGAAAACATTCAGCTGCTCTGAGTGTGGGAGAAGATTTGGCCGCAAGGCGCATCTAAGGAGACACATTAAAACTCATACAGGAGAGAAGCCTTTTAGCTGCTCTGTTTGTAAGAAATATTTTACACAGAGTGGAAGTTTACAGAGACACATGAGAATCCACACGGGAGAAAAACGTTTTAGCTGCTCAGTGTGCGGAAAAAGATTTATACAGAAGTCACAGCTGACAAACCACACGGCAGTTCACACAGGAGAGAAAAGATACAGCTGCAGTGTTTGTGATAAAAGATTTGCCTGGCCGGAAAAGGTCAAAAGACATAAATGTGTCGGCCGTCTGTCGTCACAGCTTCATCAGACTCAAACTGAGGAGAACAGAGAGGCAGAGCCTCCAGCCAGCAGAGAAACTCAACACATGGAAACAGAAGCTGATGGAGAGGACTGTGGAGGACCAGAACCAGCCAGGAACTCACATCCACATCCACCTTTACAACCAGAGACTGAAGACCAGACTGGAGACTATTCTGAACCTGAGGCTGATGACAGTGCTGATTGGAAGGAGACCAGAGAACCTCAGTCAGGTTTCAGTCAGCAGCTGAACTAAACAGGAGAAAACATCTGGTATGAGCAACAACCTTCATTCTTTTGGGGTTATTTTACAACTTATTGATCAAATCAGCCCGTATAACGGTGAATACACAGAGGAATGTTTCTGGATTCATCAAAAGATTTCCATCAAGTAAATCATGAAACTTTACTCACCAAACTAGGTTCCTCTGGCTTTCAAGGTTCAGTACTTCAATTGTTACGTGAATACTTAAGAAATAGCAAACGTAATCAAAGTGCTCTTCTTATTAAGCAAACATCTTGTGCGGGGGGTCCCACAGGGCTCAATCCTTGGCCCTCTTCTTTTTTCATATTAAGATAACTGACCTAGCCTCTGTCTCCCAAACTGTGTTGAGAGACTAGCAAACCCTGATTGGTTGGTTCCATTCACAGTGTTTTACTGCTTTGTTAAACTGCTTTTCTGTTCTTTTTGCAGAAGAGATAACCGAGTGATACATTTATAGACGATTTCATCTTTAATGCCTCTCGTATTTAATCTTGTGTGCTTTTGTAGCTTTTACGTAAGTGTGAAGACGTAACTCAGTCACATACAAGTGAAATGTTTCCACACTATTATAACACTCATATACTCTACTAAGTGAAATCCTAGCATTTCAGTAGTGTATATAAGAGTGTTTCAGTAGCGTATGAGACTTTCAGTGTATGAAACGCTCTTTGTTGAACTTTTTGGGGTATGATCGATTGTGAGCTCTGTGTGCGAGGGAGATTAGCGTTGGGCGGTAATACGGTAATAAGGTATACCGCGGGGTCTAAAAATAGCACTTATATAGGAGGATTAAATATTAAATTGTGGTGACCCACAAGTAAGACTGAAAGAGCCATTCACCGAGGTGCTGTACCTTTAAGGGAGAGGTGTTATGATATACGAGTTCCGGGTTAACGGCTGAATTATGTCAAACGACGACGGTGGTGAAAATGCTGTTGCTGCGGTGGCTAATGTCGGTGCGATCTACGCGGCCACTATCAATACCTGACTTTAAGCAGCACGACCCACGGCCGTGGTTTCAGCACATCGAGGCCCAGTTCCAGCTGAGAGGAATAACACGGGACAAAGTATTTCCACGTGGTATCGGCCTCAGATGCCTCAACAACAGCCGGGGCTACGGCGCCGTTAGAGGCTCCTCCGGCTAACCTCCTGCTGGAACCCTTTGACGTGTCGGAGCTGGAGAAAGCGGACCGCCTGCCGTCCCTGAACGGCCTCGGCGACAGGAAGCCGTCCGAGTTAATGGAGAGGATGCTGGCTGTGCTGGGCGCGGCGGATCCCTCATAACTCTTCGCCCACAGTTTGTTGTAAGTTGTTGTTATGTTGTTATTGTTTCTGTATTAGTGTTTGGTATTCAGGTTCTGAACGGTGCACAAGCCAACAGTTTGGTGACGCCGTCTGAGCCTTACGTCATCATTTTTAATTAGCCACGGTAATACCGTATACCGCGGTGAAATAGGGATGAGGTTTGAAGGTATCAAAATTTGGATACCGCCCAACCCTAAGGGAGATAATAAGTGTAGGCTAGGTTCTTTATGTGCATTAATGTACATACAATGTCTTACTGTCGCCAACTCTTGTCTTGAGGTCATTCATTTGGGTGCCACCTATGGCTTGAACAGACAGCTTGCTATGCCACCTGTTGTAGCCTATTATTGTTACAGTTTTTAATCAATGCAACTACCGTTATGTGTAAAGCAATGCACTATAAACCGTACCGAATGCAATTTATTATCCCATCTGTTAAGACATGTCCACAATCATGAAGTAATAATAATAACAATAATAATAATACAATCATGCAATAGACTGTCATTATCGCGAACCGTTGTGTAAGTCACTCCCTCCAGAAAAACGTGATTATGCGATCGCAGAATTCAATGCATAATCAGCCAAAGTCCGCATATTTATGCGGGGGGGGGGGGGG
>CM042438.1:620000-642500 GCA_023631565.1 Gymnocephalus cernua | reverse complement strand
CCCCCCCCCTGGCCCTGATTGGTGCATCTGAACAGGAAGTGGTGGATTTGTGTAAATCTCACTCCAGGCCGCTTTTTGCCCTTATTCTGAAACCGACGAGATTCAGTCTAAGCTGTTTTCACGGCTGATGGAAGTAAATATTCCTCTCTAGTCCCGTTTCCGTGCAGCCGTGTAAAACAGGATGTTTCCAGACTTGGTGGAGCGCGTGAACACAGCGTCCATCTTCGATTCCTTCAACCAGCTTCTAGAAAAGGTCGCCTCATATCCAAAACCCTGCTGATGTCTGAGTCTCTGATAATGATGTGGGTGTGATATGAAGTGATGAATAAGAGCAGGGTTTGATGCAACACCTTTTATTGTCTTATCCTTCATTACATTCATGTTTGCGTGCTGCATAAAGGGAAAACAAAGAGACAACAATACAATTAGACAGTGGTCAATCAACACATAAATTAAACAAATTATACACATATGAACACAGGATATGTGAGTTTACTACTCACAACTGCACAGGCTTTAAAAGATAACTGGAACAAACAATCTTTCCACATGTGCACAGGTTAGCAAAGTGACAGGAAATCACGACGAGGCACAAAAACACAAATCGGAACGATAGAGCGACTCGCGTTAACTTACGAAGACGCACAAGGACGAGCCAAAGGATTCACAAACAGTTTATAGTCAACAGGTGAGGCGGGCGTGGTCAGGTGGCAAAAGCATCCTCCTGTGTCCGACTGGCAGATTCATTACAGTCATTCCCGAAGTCAATTGAAAGAATGAAAATGGGAAAGGAAATGGAAATGGAAGGAGTCTTTGCGGTCCGATACATTCCCTCGCGTGCCCGCGTTGTTCTTCCCACCCTCCCTGAACGCTGTGAGAAAAGCTTCCACGGTCGCTTTACCGCGGCGGCGGTGGCGCCGCTCGGCTGCTGTCCACGGCGCACTTGTGTCTTTTGAACTGCGACTGCCACGTGAAGCTTTGGCCGCAGGCGCCGCAGCTGAACGCTTTCTCCCCGCTGTGCGCCGCCATGTGCCGCGTCATGTGTCCCTTCCGGGAGAAACTCCTCCCGCACACCGAGCAGGCGAACGGTTTGGCGCCCGTGTGGGTTCTGGCGTGCTGAACCAGAGTGTGTCGCTGGGTGAAACTGGCGTCGCACACCGAGCAGCAGAAAGGCTTCTCTCCCGTGTGAATGCGGACGTGCGCGACCAGATCCGAGCGCTGCCGGAAGCTTTTGCCGCAGAGCGAGCAGCCGAACGGCTTCTCGCCGGTGTGGACCCTCATGTGCTTCTCCAGACTCCAGCCGTGGCTGAAAGCGGCGTCGCAGACCGAGCAGCCGAACGGTTTCTCTCCCGAGTGACACCTCACGTGAGCCACCAAGTGTTCCCTCCGGTTGAAGCTCTTGCCGCAAAACGAGCAGCTGAACGGTTTCTCTCCCGCGTGGCACCGCGCGTGTCTCTTCAGGTTCGTCTTGTGGCCGAATGTTTTCCCACACTCGGAGCAGACAAACGACTCTTTGTTAGCCCGACTTACGTTATCCCTCAGAGAGTTTAAATCTGACGGACAGTCCTCCCAATCGTCGCTGACGTCCGTCTCCGAAGACTCTCCGGTCTGGTCTTCGGTCTCTGGTTGTAAAAGTGGATGTGGATGTGAGTTCCTGGCTGGTTCTGGTCCTCCACAGTCCTCTCCATCAGCTTCTGTTTCCATGTGTTGAGTTTGTCTCTGATGAAGCTGTGAGGACTGAGCTTCCTCTTCATCATCTTCACTCTTCACAGGGACAGGAGTGAATGGGAACTTGGTGATATCAGCCTCCTCCAGCCCTTGAAGCTGCTCTCCCTCCTGACTGGTCCACAGTTCCTCCTGTTCCTCTTTAATGTGTGTGGGGGTCTCTGGCTCCTGCTGGTCCACACTGGAGCTACACTCCTGCTGCTCAGGGGGAACCTCTTCTTTAATCGCTGCAGGAAACACAAACAGAAAGTAGTTAACACAGATGTAGAGAGACAGCACAAACTCCTTATTGTAGCTTCAACAGTACAGAGTCTCTTTTTTAAAGTTCTGAGTCATTCAAACTGAAGATTCAGTTTGTATTTGCTTTATTTGCAGTGAAGTTGTAGATCCAAATCTAACCCAGTTCCCGTGAGTTTCCGAGCATCAACAGGTGTTCTTGCGCAGCAGAAAAATAACCTTTACAAACCAAACGGTTCCTTTGGTGCTCGGGCTCTAATAAGGAGTCTCAACATTTAGAAAAAATACCTCAGGCTGTAAAGATATCTGATGGAGAGCTGCAAAGACGCGTTTTTTAGGCTACAACATTTTTTGTCACATGCAGCAAACATCTCCTCACTATCTGCTAGCTGCCTGTCCCCTGAACACACTGTAAAAAACATCTCACTATCTGCTAGCTGCCTGTCCCCTGAACACACTGTAAAAACATCTCCTCACTATCTGCTAGCTGCCTGTCCCCTGAACACACTGTAAAAAACATCTCTCTATCTGCTAGCTGCCTGTCCCCTGAACACACTGTAAAAAACATCTCACTATCTGCTAGCTGCCTGTCCCCTGAACACACTGTAAAAAACATCTCCTCACTATCTGCTAGCTGCCTGTCCCCTGAACACACTGTAAAAACATCTCACTATCTGCTAGCTGCCTGTCCCCTGAACACACTGTAAAAAACATCTCCTCACTATCTGCTAGCTGCCTGTCCCCTGAACACACTGTAAAAAACATCTCACTATCTGCTAGCTGCCTGTCCCCTGAACACACTGTAAAAAACATCTCACTATCTGCTAGCTGCCTGTCCCCTGAACACACTGTAAAAACATCTCACTATCTGCTAGCTGCCTGTCCCCTGAACACACTGTAAAAACATCTCACTATCTGCTAGCTGCCTGTCCCCTGAACACACTGTAAAAAACATCTCTCTATCTGCTAGCTGCCTGTCCCCTGAACACACTGTAAAAAACATCTCCTCACTCTCTGCTAGCTGCCTGTCCCCTGAACACACTGTAAAAAACTGTCTCTGTAGACAGCACAGGCACCACAAACGGCAACAAAAACAAACTGGCCAACCTGCACCACCAAACATAACAAACAGTGTTCCAGCCAATAACCGACAAGAAGGATTTGGGGGTAGAGGTTGGGGGGTTAGTGCCATGGATGTATTAGTGCGTACATTTTTTTATTGTTCTTGAATCGGAGGGATCTTAACTGCTATGTGTCTGATTTAAAGGCTTATGTGGCTGATAGTGAGTTTAGAAGTCAGAGAGACTAAATCTGTTCTGATTACAGATCATCTACAGTCTGTTATTATTATAATCATCACCAGATCATCTACAGTCTGTTGTTATTATAATAACCAGATCATCTACAGTCTGTTGTTATTATAATAACCAGATCATCTACAGTCTGTTGTTATTATAATAACCAGATCATCTACAGTCTGATGTTATTAAAATCAGCACCATATCACATGTAGAGCATGTTGACAGCTGCTCTGTCATAATAAAACATCTGGAGACTGAGTACCAGCTGATATTTGGGTCTGATAACATTTGATTAAATCAGAATCAGACCCAACAGGATCCGTGGTGTAGTCTACGTGATACCCAGTATATACCCACTAACAAATCTCCAGGGTTTCCATAAACCCTCCTAACAACGTGCAACCATACGCAACAACAAAGTTTTGTGACAGAAATTTCACTTCAGATATTTGTATGAATACGGGGGTCGAGTAAACTGAACTAACACTGCAGAGAGACTCAGGTCCCTGATGTGTTCCCTTACTGCCCACACACACACACACACACACACACACACACACACACACACACACACACACACAGCTTTATATTCCATTATATTTTTGATATATTTTGAATTGTCATCTGTGTTTTCCTTCACATACGATAAAAAGGTATTTCCACATAAATTCATAAAAGTGTGTCAGACACACACACACACACACACACACACACACACACACACACACACACACACACACACACACACACACACGATGATATGCCCCCCCTCCAAAAAGGCCCATTCTGGCCCATTATATATATATATATATATATATATATATATATATATATATATATATATATATATATATATCCACTACAATACATTAGACTACTAACTACTACTAGAGTCTGAGGGGCTGTTTACTGGAACAGCTGTTTGGTTTGATGAATGGAGCATTTAACATCAGCTGTGTAGTCTGATGTATTGTAGTGGGTATACTCTACTGCACATCAATATATTGGCCTATATATATATATATATATATATATATATATATATATATATATATATATATATATATATATATATATGTCTGGGTGTCCTCCCAGGATATTTTGAGCATCAACGACTTGATTTCCTGTATTCAGACACACTTTTATGAACCAGTTCACAGTGAAGATCCGTTTATTTCTCCTCTGTGAAGAAGAAAATCACAGGTGACAATTCAAAATATATCAGAAATATAATGGAAAGTATGTTATTGCGTGTCTTTGGGCATTATTAAGAGCGTATATGGAAACCCTGGAGCTTGCTATACTGCGTATACCTGCCATCAGGTAGACTACACCGCTGCAGTTAACCGTGTACACTTACCGTAAAGTCCAGAATACGGCCGCGCTGCTGCGGCTCGGTCCCGCTGCTTCTGGACCTCAGACATTTCACCAGAACTCCGAGATGAACACCGTCAGCTGCTGCTCACATATCAACGAGACGCCATGTTGTTGTTAGGCTGTGAAGACAGCAGCAGGAAGCACACACGCTTCCGGTGTCGTTTCCTTTAAGAATTTCAAAGTAAAAGTCCGTCAGAGAGTCCGGGGAGAGAGAGGGAGAGAGAGAGACAGACAGAGAGAGAGAGACAGAGAGAGGGGGGGGGGGGGATGTGTTTGCTGTGTAATAATAATAATAATAATAATAATAAACTTTGTTTTTATAGCTCCTGTCTTAACAAGGTCAGTGTTGTGAATCTCTTCCTTCACAGTTGAAAGCACTTAATTGTAAGTCGCTTTGGATAGAAGCAGCAGCTGAATGACATGTAATGTAATGTAATGTAATGTAATGTAATGTAATGTAATCTGTAATGTAATGAAACAGGGTCCTCTACTGCCCCCCGGTGGTCCATCTCAGCACTTACAGGTTTTACACACTGATCAAAGATGAACAAGTTATTGTGGATCAATTTAGTAAAGACAACAGGGTGCATGTATACAACAGAAGAACAGCAGGGGCAGCTAGGGCAGCTAGGGCAACTAGGACGGAGACTCTACAGTACAGACGTAGTATGTTTGGTCAGTACGGGCCTCACATTATAGGACCTGCCTTCCTGTTGACCAGCTGTCTGTCATCTAAACCACTCAAGAGATGGACTCACAGCTATCATCAGCTGGTTCACCTCGTCCTAGGTTCTGGCCTTCATTGTATTGTACTTCTTTTATTTACCTGTTGTTGTCGCTCTCTCTTTTCTATTCTTTCTATCTTTCTTAATTAGCTTTCTATCTTTCTTAATTAGCTTTCTGTCTTTCTTGCATTCTTTTTGTTATGAATGTAATAAGATGATGTGTTGCCCTGCCGAGGGACTACAGACGTCCTACAGTCCTCTGGCTCGGTGGGGGGGATGAACAGAACTGATTACAGCTCTGATGGAGACCTCCTGGTTACACCGCGTGCCGCGAGAGATCGTCCTGCTGCGTGGAAAATTATCCGATTTTACTTAGTTGGTCCAACAAAATTATTTTATTGAGTTACTGCAAATAATTTGCCATTTTTGCTCATCTGTGCCTGCAAAGTGATGCCTGGCAGAGATATTAAATACTACTCTGTGTCAGTATGTGGCAGTATAGCGCAGTAATGACCTGGTTGATTTAAGACAATAGAATTACTGCCACCTTTTTTTTTGTTTTGTTTTTTGTTTATTGAACAATAGTAACAACCATAATTGGCCTGGTACAATAAATTAAATGTCTTCACAGACAACAGACAAGCACCTTACATAAGGAAGAAGAAAAACAAAGAAAAAAAAAACACTTTTCAGAAAGTTTCACATCCTCTATCAGAGTAGATAAGATTAAGGCATTCTTTTTCTTCATTAACTTCAGAGATAAAAAGTAATGACACAATTCTTTATGAAAAACATTAAAGTTTGGAAGTGTTTTCAGAAATCTATTCTTGTGTATAAAGAATTTCCCAAGAATAATGAATGTCATGCGTTTCATTTTTCATAAACATTCCAAAAATTATATTTTCCTCTGTAAATACAGGCAAATCTTCAAATTTAGGAAATAACCAGTAATGCAAATCCTCCCAGAAGGTATAAGCAAATTTACATTCATAAAACAGATGTTCTGTTGTTTCAAACGAGCAACAGTTCACATCAAATCCGAATCGACATCTTAAAAATTCTCTAGATGGGTACACTCCATTACACATTTTAAAATGCCCTTCCTTTGCTTTTGGTGCAACTGGAAATTTAAGAAATTTTGTTCTTAACATTTTAACTTCAGTACTGGAAAAATATTGAAAAATTGAGATTTTATTTGAAGAATAAGGATATAATTCATTCACAAAGGCTTTCCGAATTGTAATATTGGGTACATTAATGTGAGTAAGAGAAACTCCATTCACCAAAAGCATAGGAAGACATGGGGTAACAACACTTTGAGAAACGTTGAAAGACATCTGGATTATTGCTTTGATAATGTTATTGTACCGTTTTTTGTCAAATAAATTTTATTTGGAACAGAAAGTCTCAAAAGACATAACGACTCCGGTATTGTCTAAAATATGCATTACAGACCATATACCTTTCTCCCACCAATTATTGTAAAATAAAGACTTATTCCTAAATAGCACATATCTACAGCTCCACAAAGGAATGTTATGAGGACTGAAATTATGTTTGTAGATAATTTTCCAGTAAAGAATTACTGCCACCTTTCACGCACATTTCTTCACTTCCTGCCAGCGTTGTGTTCATCTAAACAGACCCAGGTTACACACTGAGTGAGTATAAACACATTGACAGACTCCATTTTATATTATAAATTATATATATATATATATATATATATATATATATATATATATATATATATATATATATATATATATCGTATTAGGCTACAATGTGTCATTTTGTAACATGTTTGGTTGGTGGTGTGCCGCAGGATTTTTTTTATGTAAAAAATGTGCCGTGGCTCAAAAAAGGTTGAAAAACACTGGATTACACACACACACACACACACACACACAGAGACACACACACACGCACAGAGAGACACACACACACACACACACAGAGAGACACACACACACACAGGGTCTTTGTAAATTATAGAGTGTGGTCCAGAACTACTCTATCTGTAACGTGTCCTGAGATAACTCCTGATGTGATTATCACCTCTGCTCAGAGTCTCACCTGCTGAAGTCTCTTCAGGTCTGACGGACTCTCTCCACCTCCTCGTGTCGAGGAACCTCTCGGAGAGAAGGAGCTGCTCGCCGCCTCTCGTCCGCCGCCGTGCGTTTGATCCCGAGGACGCCGTCGCGGCCTCGTGAACCCACGTGGACCCGGTCGGGGTCAGAGGAGGCACGCGTCGGATGCTCGGGTTCTGTCCACTAGATGGAGCCAGGCGGCCGTAAGAAGTGACCTCGCTGCTGCGAGGAGCTCGTTCACAAGCACACGGCCAGACGCTTCACCATTTCAACCAATCAGACGTTTATTTATACAGCACTTTACAGCAGCCGACGGGTATCCAAGGTGTTTGCATCAAGAAAATATGATCAAAAATGTTTACAAAAACAGTAAAATCATAAAAGAATCAAACATAACATTTCATTTACAAACCAAACTTTGTTTTCTTGGACTGTTTGGGTCTTTACATATAAGCCACGCCCATTTGTGTGTGGATTGATTTCCTGCCAATTAAAATTCAATCTAGTGCTGCCAAAATTAACTCAATAATAATTTCTTTTTGGACACACATTCTGTGATGTAGGATCTGACGCTCCGTAGTTTGTTAAAACAGGAAGTGACGCAGCAGTAACGTAGCGGATGGCTAGCAGAATAAAGGAGAAACTAAAGGGTCTTCTGAATAGAGAGGCGAAGGCCCGCCCCTTCCGGTGGACCTCATGGGACCTTAATTTGGTAAAAATATGAACGGTAATGAACGGGGAGAGACAAATTATTCTTTTTATCCCGTTTGAATTGAGCCGTGGATTACAAAATATGATGTTCATCAGATAATTCAGATAATTTATCAACCAAAGAAAATCTCAGTTAAGTCGTAGGTTTGCCACTTAGTTTAGCGTGACCGCTCAGTGGACTACATCTCCCAGTGGACTACATCTCCCAGTGGACTACATCTCCCAGTGGACTACATCTCTCAGTGGACTACATCTCCCAGTGGACTACATCTCCCAGTGGACTACATCTCCCAGTGGACTACGTCTCTCGGTGGACTACATCTCTCAGTGAACTACATCTCTCAGTGGACTACATCTCTCAGTGGACTACATCTCCCAGTGGACTACATCTCCCAGTGGACTACATCTCTCAGTGGACTACATCTCCCAGTGGACTACATCTCCCAGTGGACTACATCTCCCAGTGGACTACATCTCCCAGTGGACTACGTCTCTCGGTGGACTACATCTCTCGGTGGACTACATCTCTCAGTGGACTACATCTCTCAGTGGACTACATCTCCCAGTGGACTACATCTCCCAGTGGACTACATCTCCCAGTGGACTACATCTCCCAGTGGACTACATCTCCCAGTGGACTACGTCTCTCAGTGGACTACGTCTCCCAGTGGACTACGTCTCTCAGTGGTCTACATCTCCCAGTGGACTACGTCTCCCAGTGGACTACGTCTCTCGGTGGACTACATCTCTCGGTGGACTACGTCTCTCAGTGGACTACATCTCCCAGTGGACTACATCTCTCAGTGGACTACATCTCCCAGTGGACTACATCTCCCAGTGGACTACATCTCCCAGTGGACTACGTCTCTCAGTGGACTACGTCTCCCAGTGGACTACGTCTCTCAGTGGTCTACATCTCCCAGTGGACTACGTCTCTCAGTGGACTACGTCTCCCAGTGCACTACGTCTCTCAGTGGTCTACGTCTCCCAGTGGACTACGTCTCTCAGTGGACTACGTCTCCCAGTGGACTACGTCTCTCAGTGGTCTACATCTCCCAGTGGACTACATCTCTCAGTGGACTACGTCTCCCAGTGGACTACGTCTCCCAGTGGACTACGTCTCCCAGTGGACTACGTCTCTCAGTGGTCTACATCTCCCAGTGGACTACATCTCTCAGTGGACTACATCTCTGTGGACTACATCTCTCAGTGGACTACATCTCTCAGTGGACTACATCTCTGTGGAGTACATCTCTCTGTGGACTACATCTCTCAGTGGACTACATCTCCCAGTGGACTACGTCTCTCAGTGGACTACATCTCCCAGTGGACTACATCTATCGTCTCACATGATTTACATCACCTAGCTTGATGCTCAACTTGCTAGCTCACGAGCTAGCTTAGCTCTGTTCCACAACACCTGTAACGTTATCGTACCTGGTGCGTTTTATCCAGTGAAGTGTTTTCAGCAGAGAAGCTGAAGAACAAGCGCGATCCTCTGCTCACACACACACACACACACACACACACACACACACACACACACACACACACACACACACACACACACACACACCACACACACACACACACACACACATTCAACAGTTTAACAATAAACTTTCTTGACATGTGAAATTATCTATTAAACTAATGAACGTCATACGTGTAATTCATGGCTCAATTCAAACAGGATCAAAAAAATAATTTGTCTTTCCCCGTGCACTACGGTTCATATTTTTCCAAAATACAGGTCCCACGGACAGGAAGTAGGAGGGCGGGACTTCGGCTCTCTATTGGAAGATGGTTCCAAAGCCCTTCCAGATGTTTCTCTCCGCCAGACTAAAGTTACCTGCGCGAGCTGTCGATGTAAACGGAGTTAAAACTGGATAAATGTCACTTTACTGCACATTCAGAACAGATAAAAGATGGGATTATTTTGTGATTAATCGCTAGTTACCTATGGACAAGCGTGAGATTTGTCGCTTTTTTTTGGAGGCCATTATTGTAACAATTGCGAATAAATATTTTAATCGATTGACAGCTGTCATCCAAACCAGTTTTGTTGTTGTTTTTTTTTACAACTTTTGAGCATCATCACTGTAATGTGGTACAGAAAATCTCTGGACCAGCTGGGCAGACTTTGTGTTTTTACAGGTTTTTGCTATAGGTGGCCCTCAAAGTTTGCTCGAATGCCGCCGATCCATTTTATTTCTAACGGTTGACGGAGGCTCAACGTACGGCGGAGCGAGCTAGAGAGCGACCGAAGAGAGGGAGCGCCACGGTCAAGGCCGTGACTCGGAGAAATAAAACGCGTTTTCTCCGATTCATCCCTACGAATGTAACCGTAGCAGCATCTCACCATCACTAACGTTATCCACGTTCATACTTAGACGCGACAACATGAGATATCCAGCTACAAGAAGCCTTAAAGTCGGAAGTTAGGACGGGAAGTACAAAGAGTCGTTGCTATGGAGACGATACGCCGTCTCGTCTCGTCTCCTTGATGTGTGCACTGGCAGCTTTCAGAACGCTGCAGACCGACGCGTTGTGTGGCAAACCAGGGGAAACAGGACAGCCTATCCGGCACAGGGGGCGGGTACATAGGCTCAGACTGGGGGAGGCGATAGAGGGAGTTTATCTGCCTGTGCAGGTGCTGCAGCCATTAGGCACATGGCACTGGTCACACCTGCAGTCCATCAGGTAATCAGAGGGAAAGTGTTGAGAGAGCCAGTCCAAGGCTGCAAGGGGGGAGGACAGTGATAGGTTGACATTCCAGCATTCAGGGTTTAAATGTATCTTGTATGTGGTAAAGGACACAAGAGCTGTTTACAACATGCATGTGGTCACCTGTTCTGAGATCGTCTCTGTCAGGACTGAAGCGTCAGGTAACAGAGTCGTCCATATAAGGTGTGGAGGCTATTTCCTGTAACCACCAAAATGTATAAAGCACGGTCCACTCATATGTTAAGTTAGACACTATGGATACATACGTCTTGCGTGTGTACACATGGTCTCTCCTTTGTTCAGATGGTTGAATAAAGTACCAAATTACTCTTACTTGATGTCACGTCTTTTGTGACGGTAAAATGTCTCCTTGATCACTTCACTCATTAATCATTGTTTTATTACAGACAGTGAGTAACAAAGCCCCAGAGGAGCGGATGGTTAGCAAGGATATGGGCCAGGACGAAGCCTAACCTCTCCCTCTGCTTAACTCCTCCCAGGACAACACCTTCTGAAGGCCGACAGACCCGGGATGGGAAGAAACCTAAGTCGCAGTTTGTACCAATTACCTTTTTTCCGAGCTACTTCATTAAAGAACTCTTTTTGTTTGAACCGACCGTCTCTGTGTGACCTGTGTTCGCTGTGAATCTGGCGCTCGAGTCCCCCGGGTTGCCGCAGTCGAAAACGGCCGCAAGCTTCAACTCGTCTCGTCGCAAATCTTTGGTCTGAACTGGACTTTATACACACTTTGGCATACAGAACATTCTCCATACATCACGGTATGTTACAGGTAATAAAAACAAACACATAATAAACAGAGACAAATTAAAATGTCTATATATATATATATATATATATATATATATATATGACTTTTGCTTCCAGTAAGGTACAGTACAGGTATATATATATAAAAGCCATTTTCACAGTTATATAGGGTGGCCCTCACAGTTTGCTCCAATGCAGTTAGCAAGGATTATATATATATATATATATATATATATATATATATATAAAAATAACAAATAGCCATATCTAGGGTTGGGTACCGGACCGAATAGCAATGCCGATTTCGCTGCCTCGTTTCGGTGCTACTGAAACGCCTCTCAGACTTTAGAGGCAACAGAAGCATCGCTGCATGGGACGCTAGTTTACACTACACCTGGCAACAGGTAACGTTAGCCTACCGTTAGCTAGCAGATGGATTAAACACGGTTTAGTAAGTAAGTAAGTAAAATTTATTTATAAAGCGCTTTTCACAGATAAAATCACAAAGTGCTGTAAAACAGAATAGGTAGAACAAACAGTATAAAATGCATATACATATATCAAAAGAAAGGGACGCTAGTGAGAACCCATCAACCAAAAGCTTTCCTAAATAAGCAAGTTTTCAGATCCTTTTTAAAAGAGACAACAGAGTCAGCCAGACGCACGGACAGGGGCAGGGCGTTCCTCAGTCTGGGAGCAGCAGACTGGAAAGACCTGGTCCCCTCGGGTCTTAGAACCAGTCTTAGGGACTGCAAGCAAGTTCTGGTCAGAGGACCGAAGAGTCCGGCTAGGGAAATACGGCTTCAAAAGGTCCAGGATGTACTGTGGGGCCTGACCGTTTAAGGCCCTGAAAGTCAGCACTAAAATCTTAAAGTGGATCCTGAATTTTACAGGGAGCCAATGGAGAGCTGACAAGACTGGAGTGATATGAGACCTTCGAGGGGCAACCTGTTAAAAGTCTAGCAGCAGAATTTAGAACAACTTGCAGTTTGTTCAAAGCAGACGTATTCAGACAGGTAAACACAGAGTTACAGTAGTCAAGCCTTGTTGATATGAAAGCGTGAATTATCATTTCCAGGTCATTCTTTGACAACAATTTGCGAATTTTAGAGATGTTCCTAAGATGATAGAAGCAATTTGGGACGAGCTGTTTTGAGTGTGTCTCCAAAGACATGGCCTGGTCAAACACCCCCCCCAGGTTTCTGAGGCTGGGGGTGACAGAGGGGCCCAGGGAGCCAAGGTGATCTCATGGTCTGGAGCAAAGATCAGCGTTTCGTACAACAGTCTGCCGCTGCCGACACAGACAGTGTGTTCACTTGAAACTCGCCTCGCCAGCCTCGCGGTGCATTCAAAGTTATTGGAAAATACCCTTTTCCCCATCTAGTGGTTGTTTTGGTTATTTACTGGTGAAATAAGATGTTGTAACTAATTGCGATTACATTTTTTAATAAATCATTTAATTTGACCACATGACCTTAGCAATAAACAAGCCGTTCTTAAATGTTGAAGACTGTCGTTTTGTGCTCCTTTAAAAAAAATATACATGTATAAAGTATAGATAAAGTATATATAGTATAGATAAAGTATATATAGTATAGATAAAGTATATATAAATATTAGGGCCGTCCTCGACTAAACAAACTCTTAGTCGACTAACTTTTATGTGATGTTGTCGACTAATCGATTAGTTGATGTAATCGACAGAGCTGTGCTCTTTGAGAGCTGGTTAAGACTAGAAAAGCTCAACATAAATGTAGTTAATTAACCATCTGTAAAACTGAGTTTCTCTGAAATTAATCCTGCAAAAGCTCCACTTTAAATCTCGTGTTCTCCAGAAATGTTCTCATAAGTTGCTTGGAAATGAGTAATTAAGCACGAATAAGCATAAAAATGACTTATCGACTAAAGAAATCTTAGTCGACTAAGAGGGGGGGGGGGGGCACTAATAAATATAGTATACTATAGATATAAAGTATCGGTTCAGGCACCGGCACCGTTTTAAAAGTATAGCTTTAGCACCGATATCAGAAAAAACCCAAATAATACCCAACCCTAGTTAGCCGTAGCTCCTGAACGCTTTCTGTTATTGCGGCCACGTTTGGTGGACATGTAGAGCAGGGATGCACCGAATCCAGGATTGGGCTTCAGATTAGGCCGAATATTGGGCTTTCTGACGGGGTTGGGTTTCTGCCGAACCCTTGAACTTTCTTCCACCGAACCGAACCGTACGCTCGCGCTACGCTGGTCGCGGTAACAACGGCGCCGTTGATTACGGGAAGGTGTTTACTTAGGTGGAGCGTTCAATGCAGTCTGCTGTGAAAAAGTGGAAATGGAACTGGTGAGCAGAACAATTGTTTGTTTGGCAGAACTTTCAGTACAAAAGAAGGCCGTTCAAGTCACGCTACACGTTCAATTTGCAACGCCGATTTGTCTCGTGGTGGCGAGGAGCCTAAACAACACACAACATGGCCGCCGTTACAACATCTGGTATGAAAGATCTGAAAGAATACGAGTTGTGCGCGAAGGAATCTCCAGACAGCAGCCAGAATGCAGCAACTTCAGGTACGGCAAAGGAAGGACGGTCACTGCTAAGAACTTGTGTTAACCCAGACAACGGATTCGGTATTCGGTTTCAGATTCGGCAGATTCTCAACCAGTGGATTCAGGACTCAGCAGAATCTCAACCAGTGGATTCAGGACTCAGCAGAATCTCAACCAGTGGATTCAGGACTCAGCAGAATCTTAACCAGTGGATTCAGTATTCGGCCAAACCCCAAAAATCTGGATTCGGTGCATCGCTAGTCTCGAGTGGCCAGGAATTTGGTGCCATTTGGCCAAAAGCTGGCGCCATAGCAGAATCATCCAACTACGAAGGAAGGAATCTCCGTCTGTATGTCTGTCCTTCGCACATCTCAAGAACCGTTCATCCAGACGAATTCACAGTCGGCAGGACCAAAAGGAGTCGGATGTAGTCACAGTTCCTCCTCTTCATCCTCCTCCTCCTCCTCCTTCCTGTGGACTCTCATGTGTTTATATAAATTTCCACTCTGTGTAAAAGATTTCTGACAGACTGAGCAGCTGAACGGTCTTTCTCCTGTGTGGATTCTCATGTGGTCTTTAAGATGTTGCCGTTTTCCAAATCTGTTCCCACACTCAGAGCAGCTGAATGTTTTCTGACGTCTTGAATCATGTTTCAGGGAGTTTAAAGCTGACTGAGGTTCTCTGGTCTCCTTCCAATCAGCACTGTCATCAGCATCAGGCTCAGAAGAGTCTCCGGTCTGGTCTTCAGTCTCTGGTTGTAAAAGTGGATGTGAATGTGAGTTCCTGGCTGGTTCTGGTCCTCCACAGTCCTCTCCATCAGCTTCTTCTGTTCCCATGTGTTCAGTTTGTTGTAGAAGTCTACCAGCACACTGATGGATTTTGAGGCTGGTGGACCAGGCAAATTTTTGCTCACAAAAATGGCAGCTGTACTTTTTCTCTCCGGTGTGGATGCGCACGTGTCTCTGTAAACTATCCCTCTGTGTAAAAGACTTCTGACAAACCGAGCAGCTGAAAAGCTTTTCTCCTGTGTGAGTTATCAACTGTATCTTAATTTCACTGCTCTCAATAAAACCCTTACCACACTCCAAACCGCCGAAGGGTTTTTTGTTTCGGTGAGTCACCATGTGTCTTTTTAAACCGCCTCTCTCGCTGAAAGATTTCTTACAGAGCGAGCAGCTGAAAGGTCGTTCTCCTGTGTGCGTCATCATGTGTCTCTTCAGATTTCCACTTGAAGTGAAACCTTTACCGCACACCGAGCAGCTGGGAAGCCTCCCTCCCTTGTGGATGATCAAATGTCTCTGTAAATATTGTCTCCTGGTAAACGACATCTGACACACCGGGCAGCTGAAAGGTTTGTCTTCTGTGTGGACTACGGCCATGTGTGACCGTAAAGCTGCTCTCTGTGTGAAAGATTTCATACAGACCGAGCAGCCGAAAGGTTTCTCTCCTGTGTGAGTTATCATGTGTCTCTTCAGGGTTCCACTTTCAGTGAAAGCTTTACCGCACTCAGAGCAGCTGAAAGGTTTTTCTCCTGTGTGGATTCTCATGTGTTTCTGTAAATCTCCAATCCGCGTAAAATATTTCTTACAGTCTAAGCATCTGAAAGGTCTTTCTCCTGTGTGAGTCATCATGTGTCTCTTCAGGTGTCCCCTTTGGCCAAATCTTTTCCCACAATCAGAGCAGCTGAATGTTTTCTTACATGTTGAATCATGTTTCCGAGAGTTTAAATCGGACTGAGTGCTCTCCTCCCAATCACCATCACTGACTTCGGTTTCTGAAGGGTCTCCAGTCTGGTCTTCAGTCTCTGGTTGTGAAAGTGGATGCGAGTTCCTGGTTGGTTCTGGTCGTCCACAGTCCTCTCCATCAGCTTCTGTTTCCATCTGACCAACACATTCATGTGCTTCGACATCAGAACGCCAGACAAATCTTTCGTTACAAACACTGCAGCTGAATCTTTTCTCTCTTGTGTGGACCACCATGTGTGACCGTAAAGCTCCACTCCGTCTAAAAGATTTCTTACAGACTGAGCAGCTGAAAGGTTTCTCTCCTGTGTGGATTCTCATGTGATCTCTCAGATGCGCCTTGCGGCCAAATCTCCTCCCACACTCAGAGCAGCTGAATGTTTTCTTACATGTTGAATCGTGTTTCTGAGAGTTTGAAGCTGACTGAGGTTCAGGCTCTGCCTCTCTGTTCTCAGTTTGACTCTGAGGAAGCTGCGATGACTGATGACCGACACATTTATGTTTTTTGACCTGTGAACGCCAGACAAATCTTTTGTTACAGACACTGCAGCTGTATCTTTTCTCTCGTGTGTGGACTCTAATGTGATCATACAGATTTGACTTGCGGGCAAATCTTTTTCCACACTCAGAGCAGCTGAATGTTTTCTTACATGTTGAATCATGTTTCAGAGAGTTTAAAGCTGGCTGAGGTTCTCTGGGCTCCTTCCAATCAGCACTGTCATCAGTCTCAGGTTCAGAAGACTCTCCAGTCTGGTCTTCAGTCTCTGGTTGGAAAAGTGGATGTGAGTTCCTGGCTGGTTCTGGTCCTCCACAGTCCTCTCCATCAGATTCTGTTTCTATGTCTTGAGTTTGTCTCTGATGAAGCTGTGAGGACTGAGCTTCCTCTTCATCATCTTCACTCTTCACAGGGACAGGAGAGAATGGGAACTTGGTGATATCAGCCTCCTCCAGCCCTTGAAGCTGCTCTCCCCCCTGACTGCTCCACAGTTCCTCCTGTTCCTCTTTAATGTGTGGAGGGGGCGCTGGCTCCTGCTGGTCCACAGTGGAGCTACAGTCCTGCTGCTCCTCTTCACCAACAATCACTTCCAGAATGTCTGGAGGTAAAGCTGAAACACAGACAGACATACATTAAATATCAGTCTCAACAATACTTTGCTAATTAGCCGATTTCACTGTGATGAGGACGCAGCTTCTCAGTGAAATCACCCGATTTATCCCAGGTCCCCAAAGATCATCATACAAAACTGAGCTTCCAAAACCCTTAAAAAAAACAAAAACTCATGCCTCCACTCGGCTCCGGCTGTAAAAGCTGTGCCGAGAAAATCTCCAAACTGGAAGGTAAGATAACTTTGCTGCACCGGTTCAGACTTCAGGTCTCCAGAATGCCACCAAATGCTTGCATTTTGCAACCAACAGCTGCCAATCAAGGTAAACTACAGAAGTCCTTGGGTTAGATCACCTTGAAAGTTAACAATCATAGGAGGGGAAATGTCTCCTTGGTTTCCGCCGCCAAAGTGTCAAAAGTCAGTTTCATTCACACGCGCAGAAATTAACTTGGAGAGCAGAGTCGTGCAACCTCTGATATATATAGCAATTGTAAGTCGCTTTGGATAAAAGCGTCAGCTAAATGACATGTAATGTGTTCCTATGCCTTCCAGCGCTCGCAAAGCGGACACTCTGTGGTGCGTGGCGGCTGCTCTGTACAGCGTGCTGCTTAGTTTTACGCGGGGGGCCATTCTTTCCTTCTCCCTGTGTTTTAACGCTTGCAGCTGCCTGTTCAACTCTCGATTGTTGGTTGATTATGGTCATGGGTGTGGCCAGCCAGGTCTCTCTCCTGACATCTAAGATAGTCTTAGTTGGTTAAAGTTTTGTCAGTTGTATTTTGTTAGGATATAAATCAAACTTACAGACTTTTACTTGCGACATATGACATAGTTGTGACTTCATAGAAACCCTCCTTTTTGTATGAAAACATGCAACTGCTTAATTAAGACACAGACATTAGAAGAGTAGCTTCTTATTGTGTAAGTGGTGCACGGGTGCACGGAGCAAAAGTCTGTATTGCTGCTGCGCATGCTCTCTGCTTATTTTACAATCCTCTTGTCAGAATGTTTTTCTGCCTCAAAAGCAAATGTTCCTTCGGTTGAACTCGCCATATAATGCCGCAGCTTGTTGGTCTGATGTGCGGGATTAGACTGACTGACTGCCAGTGCGGACGGATTATGCCCCGGATGTGGGCTGCACACTGGACCACCTGTGTCCTCCTTCAAGTGCGCTCGGAAACATCCAGATCTATAAACCATCTGACGGAAAACAGGAACTGTGAAATATAAAGTCTACTTGTGCTTTAGGGGTTTTCCCACCGGAAGGACTTCTGCAGTTCTTAAAAAACGTTCCTAGAACATTTTTTTCGTTGTGTTCCCACCGGCCAAATTTGGGGATTTTTTTAGTTCTTCTGGCAGTATTTCGGGACTTTTTTAGCTCCTACTTCAGAGCAGGGTCTTTTCCCTTTTCCTAGGTCTACTTGATTGGTCGAAATTATAAGTCCCGCCCACTGCCAACCCAGATCTTGCAGTGCGCCGTCTGTACTTGCAGACAGAGCAACAGCGGGACATTTTTAGCAATTTTCACCATCTTATTCATCATTAAAGTCACTTCTGACAACGTTTTAGGCGAGAAATGAACTATTTAGATTTCGAATATAGGCAGTCTTCCGAAAATCGTTGCTGAATTGACAATTTTCTTCAAAGTTTTCGGAGTTGAGAAGCTCCATATTAAGGGACTGCCAGCTGGTGGCTGCCGGATCGCTTGTTCGCTGGTCGGCCTGTCATCCTGGGACGCCCCGCTGTAAACTAGCGGACTCTCAGACCGCGGCCTCGTAAATAAGAGGCTTTTATTTCGCCGTTGTTTGTTTAAATATCACAACACATGTCCATCATAAGAGTAACGGGAACGTGTGGTTAACTGCCTGTTTGCCGTTAAACTCCACAAGCGCCTGGTCCACCGTGCACACACACACGGAGAGAGAGAGAGAGAGAGAGAGACTCTCTTATGAGGATCCCAGCAAGGCACGACAGGAACATCTGGTGTTCTCCTCCATCATGCTGCTTTGTTGTTGTATGTGGCGCTAAGGTCTAGTGACGATGATAAAGACCGTTGCGGTGCTTGTGTCACTCCCTTACCCCTCCTACCAGTCCATTACCCCTCCTACCAGTCCCTTACCTCTCCTACCACTCCCTTACCCCTCCTACCACTCCATTACCCCTCCTACCAGTCCCTTACCTCTCCTACCAGTCTCTTACCCCTCCTACCAGTCCCTTACCCCTCCTACCAGTCCATTACCCCGGCTACCAGTCCCTTACCCCTCCTACCAGTCCCTTACCCCTCCTACCAGTCCATTACCCCTCCTACCAGTCCCTTACCTCTCCTACCACTCCCTTACCCCTCCTACCACTCCATTACCCCTCCTACCAGTCCCTTACCTCTCCTACCAGTCTCTTACCCCTCCTACCAGTCCCTTACCCCTCCTACCAGTCCCTTACCCCGGCTACCAGTCCCTTACCCCTCCTACCAGTCCATTACCCCTCCTACCAGTCCCTTACCTCTCCTACCAGTCCCTTACCCCTCCTACCAGTCCCTTACCCCTGCTACCAGTCCCTTACCCCTCCTACCAGTCCCTTACCCCTCCTACCAGTCCCTTACCCCGGCTACCAGTCCCTTACCCCTCCTACCAGTCCCTTACCCTTCCTACCAGTCCCTTACCCCTCCTACCAGTCCCTTACCCCTCCTACCAGTCCCTTACCCCTCCTACCAGTCCCTGTGGCCACTTGGCCGGTGGGAATGCAAATGGAAAAAAAGATTTTGGGGGAGAGTAGTTCGTAGAACTGCTTAGAAGTGTACTTTTCCCCTAAAAAGTACAAGTACTATCCAGTGGGAAAACCCCTTTTTTTAGGGGGTTAAAAGAACACAAGAACACAACAGGACGTCACACAGATGGGACAATTAATGACGCTCCCCCCCGCAGCACAACCCTGCGGAGAATCACAATCATGTTTTTGTGTGAATGCACACTGAAAGGACAGTAACCCCAGGGGTTAATAACACGTGTACCGAGTCGGCCGTTCTCTGGGATGTGTTCTCATGCTAATCAAATGCGACAATAATAGTAAAAGTTAGCCTACTTAGTTGCTTTTTAACAGCGGGAGGGGGGGAGATACTATCCTATTTATATTTATTATACTTATTTAATTTAATCACAGTCTTTTGCGATTTGAAAGGGGAACAAAGACAATTTGATTTTAGATCGTTGCCAAAGCAGCGGCGCAAAACAGCGTTAGAGAACTTTTATTTACTTCTTTGTTACTCAGTAACGTCTGTGATTTAACATGTAGGCCTACAATATTTTCAACAAAACATACTTAAGTAAAAGTATAATTACAGATTTAAAAAAATTACTTTAAGAAGTAAAAGTACACAAAAAAAACTACCCAATTACAGTAACATGAGTAACTGTAATCCGTTACTTTCCACCTCTGCCCGTGGCCAGTTAGCCGACCCTGGACTTGCCATGAAAGTTTGGTTTCGCTAATATTAAACATGTAGCATAGCCTGTTATCAGACCTATAACTCAGTAATATTAAACATGTAGCATAGCCTGTTATCAGACCTATAACTCAGTAATATTAAACATGTAGCATAGCCTGTTATCAGACCTATAACTCAGTAATATTAAACATGTAGCATAGCCTGTTATCAGACCTATAACTCAGTAATATTAAACATGTAGCATAGCCTGTTATCAGACCTATAACTCAGTAATATTAAACATGTAGCATAGCCTGTTATCAGACCTATAACTGTAATATTAAACATGTAGCATAGCCTGTTATCAGACATATAACTCAGTAATATTAAACATGTAGCATAGCCTGTTATCAGACCTATAACTCAGTAATATTAAACATGCAGCATAGCCTGTTATCAGACCTATAACTCAGTAATATTAAACGTGTAGCATAGCCTGTTATCAGACCTATAACTCAGTAATATTAAACATGTAGCATAGCCTGTTATCAGACTATAACTCAGTAATATTAAACGTGTAGCATAGCCTGTTATCAGACTATAACTCAGTAATATTAAACGTGTAGCATAGCCTGTTATCAGACCTATAACTCAGTAATATTAAACATGTAGCATAGCCTGTTATCAGACCTATAACTCAGTAATATTAAACATGTAGCATAGCCTGTTATCAGACCTATAACTCAGTAATATTAAACATGTAGCATAGCCTGTTATCAGACCTATAACTCAGTAATATTAAACATGTAGCATAGCCTGTTATCAGACCTATAACTCAGTAATATTAAACATGCAGCATAGCCTGTTATCAGACCTATAACTCAGTAATATTAAACATGTAGCATAGCCTGTTATCAGACCTATAACTCAGTAATATTAAACATGTAGCATAGCCTGTTATCAGACCTATAACTCAGTATCAGTAATATTAAACATGTAGCATAGCCTGTTATCAGATCTATAACTCAGTAATATTAAACATGTAGCATAGCCTGTTATCAGACCTATAACTCAGTAATATTAAACATGTAGCATAGCCTGTTATCAGACCTATAACTCAGTAATATTAAACATGCAGCATAGCCTGTTATCAGACCTATAACTCAGTAATATTAAACATGTAGCATAGCCTGTTATCAGACCTATAACTCAGTAATATTAAACATGTAGCATAGCCTGTTATCAGATCTATAACTCAGTAATATTAAACATGTAGCATAGCCTGTTATCAGACCTATAACTCAGTAATATTAAACATGTAGCATAGCCTGTTATCAGACCTATAACTCAGTAATATTAAACGTGTAGCATAGCCTGTTATCAGACCTATAACTCAGTAATATTAAACATGTAGCATAGCCTGTTATCAGACTATAACTCAGTAATATTAAACGTGTAGCATAGCCTGTTATCAGACTATAACTCAGTAATATTAAACGTGTAGCATAGCCTGTTAGACCTATAACTCAGTAATATTAAACATGCAGTATAGCCTGTTATCAGACCTATAACTCAGTAATATTAAACATGCAGCATAGCCTGTTATCAGACCTATAACTCAGTAATATTAAACATGCAGCATAGCCTGTTATCAGACCTATAACTCAGTAATATTAAACATGCAGCATAGCCTGTTATCAGACCTATAACTCAGTAATATTAAACATGTAGCATAGCCTGTTATCAGACCTATAACTCAGTAATATTAAACATGTAGCATAGCCTGTTATCAGACCTATAACTCAGTATCAGTAATATTAAACATGTAGCATAGCCTGTTATCAGATCTATAACTCAGTAATATTAAACATGTAGCATAGCCTGTTATCAGACCTATAACTCAGTAATATTAAACATGTAGCATAGCCTGTTATCAGACCTATAACTCAGTAATATTAAACATGTAGCATAGCCTGTTATCAGATCTATAACTCAGTAATATTAAACATGTAGCATAGCCTGTTATCAGACC
>CM042438.1:612500-615000 GCA_023631565.1 Gymnocephalus cernua | reverse complement strand
TACAAATAAAGGCCAAAAATGCCCCAAAAATCATCTTTAAAAAAAAAGAAAGAAATGCAAGTAAGTAAATATGAACAAATAAAATATAAATGAAGTATTGCATCATATAGTTTGTGTATTGGAAATGAATACAAGTGAACATAAAAAGGAATGCAGTAGTGTTTATATGCACAATAACAATAACAATACATGAAATCGTAGGAACTTAAAGAGAGAGAGCAACCAGCAGAAAAGATAACATAATATTCTGGTATTATTCAGGTTTTAGAAGCATTGTCTTGGCACTAAGAGTCTGAGAGGCTGCTCTATTTATCGTCTTACACCAGACTCGTTAACTAAGAAGGTAAAACTGTTTGTTCGCGCTGCATTTGGCTGAACTTTCACTTCCCTTTGGATCACGCACCGAGGGTACGTAAAGTGTTACATCATAATCCTCCTCCTCCATATTTCCTGTGGGTAATCATGTGTTTGTATAAATTTCCACTCTGGGCAAAAGACTTGTTACACACCCTGCAGCTGAAGGGCTTCTCTCCTGTGTGGATTCTCATGTGATCGTCCAGATGCGTCTTGCGGCCAAATCTATTCCCACACTCGGAGCAACGAAAGGCTCTCCCTCCCGTGTGCACTCTCATGTGAACCTGTAAACTTCCACTTTTCACATACGATTTGTTACAGACCGAGCAGCTGAAAGGTTTATCTCGTGTGTGGGTTTTCATGTGGTCCTTCAGGTGCGTCTTGCGGCCAAATCTCCTCCCACACTCAGAGCAGCTGAATGATTTCTTACATGTTGAATCATGTTTCAGAGATTTTAGAGCTGACTGAGGTTCTCTGGTCTCCTTCCAATCAGCACTGTCATCAGCCTCAGGACCAGGAGCGTCTCCAGTCTGGTCTTCGGTCTCTGGTTGTTCAGTCGAGCTGCGACGTCTTTCATCACACTCTGAGGTCAGGGTTTTAAGTCTCCCTCCAGCAGCAGCAGCCGGGTAAACACACTGATGGCACCCGACTCCCGAGTGCAAAACAAGCCTCCTGTTACAGTGGCTGCAGCTCTGTCGTTTCTCCCCTCGGTGGACACCCATGTGTTGCAGCAGATTTGACTTTTTCGAGTATTTCTTTCTGCACACGGAGCAGCTGAACGGCTTCTCCCCCGTGTGCATTCTCATGTGTGTCTCCAGGGATCCTTTTTTCATAAATTTCCTCCCACAAACTGAGCAGCTGAAAGGTTTTTCAGGAGAATTATATCTCAAGTCTTTATCAGCCTTTTTCAGAGAGTTTGAAGCTGACTGAGGTTCTCTGGTCTCCTTCCAATCAGCACTGTCATCAGTCTCAGGATCAGGAGAGTCTCCAGTCTGGTCTTCAGTCTCTGGTTGTAAAAGTGGATGTGAGTTCCTGGCTGGTTCTGGTCCTCCACAGTCCTCTCCATCAGCTTCTGTTTCCATGTGTTGAGTTTGTCTCTGATGAAGCTGTGAGGACTGAGCTTCCTCTTCATCATCTTCCCTCTTCACAGGGACAGGAGTGAATGGGAACTTGGTGATATCAACCTCCTCCAGCCCTTGAAGCTGCTCTCCCCCCTGACTGGTCCACCGTTCCTCCTGTTCCTCTTTAATGTGTGGGGGGGGCTCTGGCTCCTCCTCCGGGTCCACACTGGAGCTACACTCCTGCTGCTCCTCTTCACCAACAATCACTTCCAGAACGTCTGGAGGTAAATCTGAAACTAACAGACAGACATGTATTAATACAAATCTTAAGGATACTCCTCCACGCGGCTCCGGCTGTAGTAGTAGTACAACTATTCAGAGGTCATTGGGCCCGTCCAGTTTAACTCCACATACTGTTGTGTTGATGGAGTTTATGGTCAAAACGTTCGCTTTCTTCCGACTTGACTATTAAACGAACAGCTCCACCAAAAACGTCACCGCGGCGGGTCCGTTCTAACTGGACAACGTTAGTCCTGATATCAAACATCTGGAATATTTCATTCTATACTTTGGGTTTCCCTATGAAGAATCTCTTGTAGAATTCATTTTGTAGACCTGTTGTAGACGTTAACCCTCGTGTTGTCTTCCAGTCCATCGTGAATTTATTCAAAATTGAAAACATTGTTTGGCACTTTTCTCAACACTTCTTGAAATTCATGGTCATTAAACCCAATTTAAATGACATTATACTTAATTTTTGAGTTAAAAAAGTACAAATTATGGCTTGTTTTGACTAATAGTAACATTTAAAATGCTATAAAATTGAATTCAATTCAATGAAAGTAATCATTAATTGTACCTGCAAAGATTGTTATATGGGTTCCATACAACGTACATCATGTATCCAAGTTATTTTGGGGAAGTTTGGTTGCAAGAAACGCATATTTCTGATATAAAGAACTTTGAAAACGGGTCAAATTTGACCCTATAGGACACGTACGTACATATAGACGGTATATAAAGGCCTCCGACCATAGACAGAAAATTGGAAAAACAGGTTAAAGATCCAATTTTTTTATTTGTCA
>CM042438.1:585000-610000 GCA_023631565.1 Gymnocephalus cernua | reverse complement strand
TAAATCGTTACCTGCCACCAGAATTTTGTGATTTCCTTTCCATAAATATAGATCTTTTTACCTACATACATAAACATGTATCAGAATACAGGGATTGAAGTCTTTACCCCTCAAAATTTAGTTACTAGTTACTTTACACATTAAGATTCCTGCACACAAAACACATGTAGTTTATAAAATCTGATGTTTTATTCTAAGTAAACTAGCAGCTACAAGTCCAGCTGAGATGATCAGACCATTAAACACACGACTACATTTTCCTTGATGATACTTACGTACTTTTACTGAAGGGACATTTTCACTGCAGGACTTTAACTGTAACAGAGTATTTTTTTTAGGGATGTGCCGAATCCAGATGTTTGGGGTTCGGCCGAATACCGAATCCACTGGTTAAGGTTCTGCTGAATCCTCCTCCCATCCTCAGTCCATGAACACAGTAAACACAATAATGAAGTAAACAACGTCCACAGCCTCTAAAATAGTTAAATGTGTAACCCAGGGGGGGGTCAAACTCAGTTTCCCAGAAGGCCACACTGGAAAATGAGAATCACATCAAGGGCCAGACACGTAGAGATTATTGACATGTGTTTGTTTAAGAGAACAAGTAAGACAAGTAAGCAAAAAGTCAAATACTGTGACTGTATTACTGCATGTCTCATATACTGTAGTCTTCTCACTTACATTCTGGGCCTCATAAAGACCCAAAAGGTTCCTCAGTCAGCGACAAATACGTTGAAACAATCACCAGGAGCTCTACACATTAACTCCACCGGAGCACGAGGGATATACTAAATCTGTTGCTGCTTGTTTTGATGTCGACTCGTTCTGACTGCCGAGACGGCGGCGACTGGAAACAACAAGAGCTACGGTGAGTTGTTAAAACCTTTCTTTTTAGTAAACTCTGGGTCCACAAACAACGTTCTCAATGCTGAGTTAATGTGTAGAGCTCCTGGAGACACTCGGAGCAAAGTCTCATGTTGTGTCGAGTCTTCTTAGTGGTTAAAAATAGATATTTTGAGGCTAGCATAAAAGTGCCCCTAGCTCTCCCATTCAAAAGGACATTTGACCCAAAAACAAGAATACGGTGAATCGTAAAAGTGGAGCTTCCGTCCTAAATATGCTTTTAAACTAAAGTTTGACTCGCGTACATTCACAAAAAGGTAGGTTGCATTTTGGCGAGAGTTACGCTTTAACCTTCAACTGAGAGGTTACACAATAAAATACCTTACAAATCTAACAACTTAATGTTGAATTCACACGCTCTTTTCACATCGTAGGAAAGCACATCGCTATCGCCAGGTGAGTCTAACCAGTGTATGATGAAGGCATGTTTGGGGGGGGGGGTGAAATTAGAAAGCTAGCGTTAGCCAACGAGCAGCAGTCGCTCCGTTCCCGCTGTAGGGAGACTAAAAACAACACACTTTATCAATACTGATTCAATCCGATCAATACGTTGTAAAATGCCCCAAAAATAATGTTGTTTCCCATATACGATGTTGTGAACTCCTTCCAATCAGCACTGTCATCAGTCTCAGGTTCAGAAGACTCTCCAGTCTGGTCTTCAGTCTCTGGTTGTAAAAGTGGATGTGAGTTCCTGTCTGGTTCTGGTCCTCCACAGTCCTCTCCATCAGCTTCTGTTTCCATGTGTTGAGTTTGTCTCTGATGAAGCTGTGAGGACTGAGCTTCCTCTTCATCATCTTCTCTCTTCACAGGGACAGGAGTGAATGGGAACTTGGTGATATCAGCCTCCTCCAGCCCTTGAAGCTTCTCTCCCCCCTGACTGGTCCACAGTTTCACCTGTTCCTCTTTAATGTGTGTCTCAGGTTCAGAAGAGTCTCCAGTCTGGTCTTCAGTCTCTGGTTGTAAAGGTGGATGTGGATGTGAGTTCCTGGCTGGTTCTGGTCCTCCACAGTCCTCTCCATCAGCTTCTGTTTCCATGTGTTGAGTTTGTCTCTGATGAAGCTGTGAGGACTGAGCTTCCTCTTCATCATCTTCTCTCTTCACAGGGACAGGAGTGAATGGGAACTTGGTGATATCAGCCTCCTCCAGCCCTTGAAGCTGCTCTCCCCCCTGACTGGTCCACAGTTTCACCTGTTTCTCTTTAATGTGTGTCTCAGGTTCAGAAGAGTCTCCAGTCTGGTCTTCAGTCTCTGGTTGTAAAAGTGGATGTGGATGCGAGTTCCCGGCTGGTTCTGGTCCTCCACAGTCCTCTCCATCAGCTTCTGTCTCCATGTGTTGAGTTTGTCTCTGATGAAGCGGTGAGGACTGATGATCTTATACACTGATGGGTTTTGAGTCTGGTGCACCAGTTGAATCTTTTGTCACAAACACTGCAGTATGAGTTCTCATGTGTGTCTTCAAGTGTCCATCTTCAGTGAAAGCTTCGCCACACTCAGAGCAGCTGAAAGGTTTCTCTCCTGTGTGGATTCTCATGTGATTTTGTAAATTTCCTCTCTGTGTAAAAGATTTCTTACAAACTGAGCAGCTGAAAGGTTTTTCTCCTGTGTGGATTTTCATATGTTCCTTCAGACTTGAGCTGTAGCCAAATTGCTTAGTACAAACAGAGCAGCTGAAAGGCTTCTCTCCTGTGTGGATTCTCATGTGTTTCTTAAAATTTCCACTTTGTGTAAAAGATGTATTACAAACACCGCAGATGAAAGGTTTTACTCCTGTGTGAATTCTCATGTGTATCTTCAGATGTGACTTGAAGCCAAATCTTCTCCCACACTCAGAGCAGCTGATTCGTTTCTTACATCTTGAATCATGTTTCAGAGAGTTTAAAGCTGACTGAGGTTCTCTGGTCTCCTTCCAATCAGCACTGTCATCACTCTCAGGTTCAGAAGAGTCTTCAGTCTGGTCTTCAGTCTCTGGTTGTAAAAGTGGATCCGGATGTGAGTTCCTGGCTGGTTCTGGTCCTCCACAGTCCTCTCCATCAGCTTCTGTTTCCATCTGACCAACACATTTATGCGTTTTCACATAAGAACGCCAGGCAAATCTTTTGTTACAAACACTGCAGCTGAATCTTTTCTCTCTTGTGTGGACTGTCATGTGTGTCTTAAGGGCCCCCCCTTCAGTGAAAGCTTTATCACACTCAGAGCAGCTGAAAGGCTTCTCTCTTGTGTGAGTCATCATGTGTGACCGTAAACTTCCACTGTGTGTAAAAGATTTCTTACAGACTGAGCAGCTGAAAGGTTTTTCTCCTGTGTGGATTCTCATGTGTCTCTGTAAACTTCCACTCTGTGTAAAAGATGTATTACAAACACTGCAGCTGAAAGGCTTTTCTCCTGTGTGAGTTCTCATGTGATTCTTCAGATTATACTTGTAGACAAATCGTTCATCACAGCATGAGCAGCTAAATGGTTTTTCTCCTGTGTGAAGTTCCATGTGTGTCTTCAGATCTGCCTTGCAGGCAAATGTTTTCCCACAGTTAGAGCAGCTGAATGATCGCCGTCTTGTCTCCTTCCAAAAATCACTATCAGCACTGTCATCACTCTCTGGTTGTAAAAGTGGATGTGGATGTGAGTTCCTGGCTGGTTCTGGTCCTCCACAGTCCTCTCCATCAGCTTCTGTTTCCATGTGTTGAGTTTGTCTCTGATGAAGCTGTGAGGACTGAGCTTCCTCTTCATCATCTTCACTCTTCACAGGGACAGGAGTGAATGGGAACTTGGTGATATCAGCCTCCTCCAGCCCTTGAAGCTGCTCTCCCTCCTGACTGCTCCACAGTTCCTCCTGTTCCTCTTTAATGTGTGGGGGGGCCTCTGGCTCCTCCTGTTTCACACTGGAGCTACACTCCTGCTGGTCCACAGTGGAGCTACACTCCTGCTGGTCCTCTTTACCAACAATCACTTCCAGAATGTCTGGAGGTAAATCTGAAACAAACAGACAGACATTTATTAATATAAATCGTAATGATACCCTTAAGAAACCTCATGCCTCCACTGTGCTCCGGCTGTAAAAGCTGTGTCCTTCTGTCTGAGAAAATCTCAGAGCTGGAAGGTAAGATAACTTGCTGCACCATTTACAGAGGATCAGGCTCAGCTCAGTTTCATGCTAGCTTTGGGCCGGTGTAAAAATGTTCTAACCAGTTTGATATCGAGCCAAACACCGGACCTAGTTGACGCACTTGAGAGTTCATAACGAGAGTGTAGTGACTTTAAACCACATGGGGGCGGTAATGCGCCTCTAAGCCAGGACTTTTACTTTCAGTGAGCTTTAATAACCACTGTATCTGCGTATCGACCATCCCACAGAGTCTTTTAGCGGTTTGTCTCAAGTATGAAAATAAGGGATATACATACAGTCCTATAAAACCGATCTGATTATCTGGTGAACTAGTAGGTGCTGTGAAAGTGTAGCCGGTAGGTTAAGCACACTGTCACGTGACATATCACGTGAGGCGGCCAGAAATAAATGCCGTCCGGTAAGCTCCGACTTCCCCTTTGCTCGCTGCTGGTGTGCTTCAGGTGCTGCTGGCTGTTCCGTGGGTTGACTAACGCTTTGGCAATCAAGGTATGTTTGCAAATCATGGATCACTTTTACTGTGGGTTTTGCATTGGTTGGAACAGACATTGACCTTTCTGTTCTTCTGTCCGTGCAGTGCCCAGCGCCGCTGCTGTTTTGCCTAGTTAGAAATGTACACTTACTCACTCCGTGTACCTGCCGTATTAGTGTTAGTGTTACGATCTAGTGTCTTATTTTTATGGTGGAGCATTGATTTATTTTGCACATTGTGTGTGAGGTTTAGTACCATTTTAAGTTGGCCTGAGTTTGTTTAGAAAACCTAGCGGTTGCCGATGTTATTTGTAGAGGTGGTGACGTATCACCGGCTTATTTCATTAGTAGCCTAGTATTGCATGGTTTTAGTGTGAGTTTTTGTTGTGTGATTATTGATTATTGTGACATTCACATGTTTTCTTAAACTGTAGTCTTAGCCTTGTGGTGATACGATCCACCCATAATACCACTGAAATCACTTAAATCACTTTCAGGTTAATAGTTTTTATCTTTACCGTAATTCTTTGTCTTTATTGTTTTTTTTTGTATTTTTGGATGATGTGCCTTTTTATCATGTTGATTTTGTTTTTTTTAACTTAATGTGTGCCAAGAAACCTTGTCTTTGGGTTTATAATAAATTATTGTGAGCTAACCAAACCAACCTCGTCTCTGACCATTTATGTGGGCTTGCCTGTGTAGTGGGAATCCCTAGTTAAGTATCAACTGATATCCAAGTAAATTCTAGACTCTTTGGGTGAAAGTCTCAAAGTGGCGTCGTCAATTGTGTAAATTGCTAAATTTGGCTAAGCCCTCTATTGGGCCTGGTTACATAGGGACAGCATGGACTCAGCGAGAGCGGGGGCAGAAGATGGCTTCTCAGTAGACGACTCGGTTATCGACATGGGAACGGAACAGACTACAAGTATGATGAGCAGCATACCTGCAGCAGGGCACAAGCTGCATATGTGGCTGGGCAAAGGTTACCACCACTGCTGGCTTAAAGATACATCAGGGCAGGAAAGGGCAACAGGGTACTCGCATCGGCAGCTACTTCCTGAGAAGCAGCTTGAGTCAGTCGACTGAAGTTCAGCAGCTTTGGCTCAGTCCCCCACTGCCTCCTTTGGACTGCTTTCGCCTAGTTTAGGGTCCGAGCAGGCCTCACAAGCCTCATCAAGGCCTACTTCTTGCTGGATAGTTCAGAGGACAGCGCATCAGAGGACGCCGCATGATTGAGCATACATGGATGACCTCGCAGCACTTACAATGACCAAGGCTGTTGAGAAGCTTCAAGAGAACATCCAGCTGGCTTGGATGAAGATCAAGCTAAGCAACCTGCAAATGGAACATTACTCCTCCGTATTTTTTTTTTACATGTTATATGCAACGTTAGCTGACAATAACGTTGACTCGCACCGCTAATTTGAACGCCTTAAGCGTGATTTATGCTTCTGAGTAAAATCTACGCCGTGGCTACGTACGCAGGTACGTGGAGACACGAACCTACGCCGTAGCCTCAGGTGCACCTCTAAAAACAGGTAACAACATAACCCTCAGATAACTACATATTCTGCCCGGCAAAGGTAGAAGGCAGTAACTTTGGTCAGAAATTAGTTAATGATAATTTTGGGTCATTCAAGACATCTTTTATCATGTGGATAAGTATCTTGAGTCAATTTCGTTGTTTTTTCAAGAAAATAAAGGGTTGTTTTAACAGCAACTTCCAGAAGCCCGGGAGAAACCTAAGGCACCAGTTACTGCTCTTTGACTGTGTTTTTGGAACGCTCAAGTTGAGTTAGGGTACAGGATAGTAGAGCTGTAACCGGGCCTTAAAGGTTCGGGCCGACAGAATTCGGCCCGAGCCTGACATTACATTTTGACTGACAGCTTTTTTAAACCCCGAACACATTTACAGCCCGACGTTATTCAAATGTGCGCACGCACACAGCTCTTTTAAAAAATGTTTTTACATCATTTATTCATGACTAATGTAGGCTATAGGCCACTTGGAAGTTACATTACATTACATTACATGTCATGTAGCTGACGCTTTTATCCAAAGCGACTTACAATTAAGTGCTTTCAACTGTGAAGGTACAAACTCCAGACAACAAGTAGGAAGTGCAAGTACATTAGCTTTAAATAAGTAAAGCTACAAAGAGACATATGAAAGTGCAGGTTCAAGATTTTTATATTTTATCCGAGGTGTAGTCTGAAGAGATGTGTTTTTAGCCTTCGGAGGAATGTGTGCAGGCTTTCGTCCATCCTGATGTCGGTGGGGAGCTCGTTCCACCATTTGGGAGCCAGGACAGTGAACAGTCGGGATCTCGTTGAGTGATTAGATCTCCCTCGCTGTGAGGGAGCAGCGAGCAGTTTGGCTGATGCAGAGCGAAGTGGGCGGGTTGGGGTACATGTTGGAACAAAGAAATAAAATAAGTCCTCCAGAGACCACCCTCCGTTTCAGCATGCATTTATGCGCTAATCGAAACGCATCACCTGACTGCTCATTTACCGCGCAACCCGGAGCGCGAGCCCGAGCCCGTGTAACCCGTCGGGTTCGGGCAAAGATCTTCCGCTCTACAGGATAGCAATAAGTAGATCGCTGGAAGTAATTGTAACCACTACATTCTACACAGGTTTTATATATATATATATATATATATATATATATATATATATATATATATATATATATATATATATATATATATATATATATATATATATATTTTAGCAACCAAATATTGATAATGTGGAAGTTACTGCCTCTTGACTTCTCACTTTTAGCAGGAAACCCAAAGGCAGAGAACAGTAACTTCAAGATAGTGATCAAAAGTCAAATTTTGAGTTCAAGATTTATAATGTAGATACATTTCATTACTAAAACATCTAATTACCAGATTTCCAGTGTCCTACGTATAATTCAGTTGGCTGGACAACTAAAAAACGTTAAAGTCATTTTACTCAGTTCCACACTCTGGCGAGTTAAGGTTGTTTTCCTTCGTGTAACAGGAACTGATGGCTGATAGAGAAGGGGTTTCTAAGAACTGGTTGGAAGGAAGTGTACGTGAGTGTAAGGGTCAGCGTTCCCCTGGGGTACTTCTGCTGTAACCAGGGGGTACGTGAACAGATTGTAGAGTAGAAAAAATAGAAATCATAATTTGATTAAAATATATCTTCATATTGAAGCGTAACTCTCGCCAAAATGCATCCTAGGGTGTTTTTGTGAATGTACGCGAGTCAAACTTTAGTTTAAAAGCATATTTAGGACGGAAGCTCCACTTTTAAGATTGAGCGTATTCTTGTTTTTGGGTCAAATGTCCTTTTGAATGGGAGAGCTAGGGAGGGGGGGGCACTTTTATGCTAGCCTCAAAATATCTATTTTTAACCACTAAGAAGACTCGACACAACATGAGACTTTGCTCCGAGTGTCTCCAGGAGCTCTACACATTAACTCAGCATTGAGAACATTGTTTGTGGACCCAGAGTTTACTAAAAAGAAAGGTTTTAACGACTCACCGTAGCTCTTGTTGTTTCCGGTCGCTGCCATTTTATCAGTCAAAATTCTAGCAGGCACGTGTTTTCTGAGACGTGTGTGTCACGCAGGCAGCGTGTCACGCTCTAACCTGTTACCATGGGAGCTGAAATTAAAATGGACACGCCACACAGCAGCCTTATATATATATATATATATATATATATATATATATATATATATATATATATATATATATATATATATATATATATACACACTTTAAATGAAAAGATCGGTTGCTTTTGTTTGTGTTGAATGACCACTCCCTCCAGAAAAACGCGATTATGCGATCGCAGAATTCAACGCATAATCAGCCAAAGTCTGCATATTTATGCGGGGGGGCCGCATTTTTCAAATACGTCGCACTTTCGCCGCATAAATTGCCGATTTCCGCGCAAAATATGCGGGGCTTGCATGATTTCATAATCCCCGCATTTTCGTTGCAAAAAGTCACATATATCTCAGCAGGAAGATGAAAAATGTTGTTTACTTCACACGAGAGCAGCCATTTTCCCCTGTCGCCATGGGAACGTTATGAAGTGACGTAATTTCTCCTACTGAGAACACGGTGTTGGGGGGGAATCACTTTGTTTTCTCTTTTTCATCAAACCGCAGTTTTTGCAAGTTCCCGCATTTTCATCGCATAAAATGGCATAAATATCCCGCATATTCCATCACATTTTTTAAGAAAACGTGCCGCATAATCAAGGATTTTTGCCCGCAACAATCACAAAAAAACTCCGCGTTTTTCTGGAGGGACTGAATGACTGTAGACTAGGTAGGTAGGTAAGGTCATTATTTTTCGAATATTTGTTATTGTATTCTATCCTATTTATTTATAATTTCATGTATATTCTGTACGTGTGCTGTGTGTCTGATATTTTGCTGCTGTAGGGCTGAAATTTGCCATTACCCACCTATCCACCTATCCATCTATCCACCTATCCACCTATCCATCCATCTATGGGCCTGTTGTTTTATAACATTTAATCTGGATCAAAATGATCCGGATTTGGAAATCCCATTTTTTGCTATTCAGGATCAGGTAATCCGTCTTACTTTCATGCCGTTTTTTCAAAGCAACATTGGACTGGATCCCCCTGATCCAGATACCCAGATTACCAGATTATTGCTCTATGAATGGCTGATGACTTCTTTTCTTGCAGCGACCACGCCTGCGCAGGCACGCTTCAACACAGCTCGTTGCAAAACAAGATGTGCAATTGAGCGTTTAAATGGAGTTCTGAGGAGACGCTTTGCGTGCCTTAACCACAGGGAGCGTGCAACACAATACTTGTGTGTATCGTCCTGCACACCATCGCTACCAGGCGCCACGTCCCTCTCTGTGAGGATGTTTATGATGCACCTGAGCCCGTTGAAGAACCAGACCACCCTCTGGTGTTCTGTCAGAATGAGGGACCGACTGGACGTGTAGTAAGGGAGGCAATTATTGTTTCTTTGAAATTAATATACGGTGATGAATGACAGAAAAATAGACTATTACTTTTTGTTTGATATTGAAATCTGTTTGGGGGATTATTTCATGGGGACAATATCATTTTTTTTATTTTTACTTTACTGAATAGCTTAATTGGTAGCCTATGTCTACTTTATCACTGTTACAACAGTTACACAAGTATACAAAATGTCCATGTATACACACATATCTTCTATACATGTATACACACATAGCCTCTATATACATGTACACACACAGTTTATATATCCATGTATACACACACAGTTTATATATCCATGTATACACACATAGTTTATATATCCATGTATACACACACAGTTTATATATCCATGTATACACACATAGTTAATATATCTATGTATACACACATAGCCTCTATATACATGTATACACATATCTTCTATACATGTATACACACATAGCTTCTATATACATGTATACACACATAGTTTATATATCCATGTATGCACACACAGTTTATATATCCATGTATACACACATCGTTTATATATCCATGTATACACACATAGTTTATATATCCATGTATACACACATAGTTTATATATCCATGTATACACACATAGTTTATATATCCATGTATACACACATAGTTTATATATCCATGTATACACACATAGTTTATATATCCATGTATACACACATATCTTATATATCCATGTATACACACACAGTTTATATATCCATGTATACACACATATCTTATATATCCATGTATACACACATATATCTACATCCATGTATACACACATAGCCTCTATATAAATGTATACACACATAGCTTATATATACATGTATACACACATAGCTTCTATATACATGTACACACACAGTTTATATATCCATGTATACACACATATATCTATATACATGTATACACACATAGTTTATATATCCATGTATACACACATATCTTCTATATCCATGTATACACACATATATCTATATCCATGTATACATCTTCTATATCCATGTATACACATATATCTTCTATATCCATGTATACACACATATCTTCTATATACATGTATACACACATACATCTATATACATGTATACACACATAGCTTCTATATACATGTATACACACATAGCTTCTATATACATGTATACACACATACATCTATATACATGTATACACACATAGCTTCTATATACATGTATACACACATAGCTTCTATATACATGTATACACACATATATCTATATACATGTATACACACATATATCTATATACATGTATACACACATATATCTATATACATGTATACACATATCTTCTATATCCATGTATACACACATAGCTTCTATATACATGTATACACACATATATCTATATCCATGTATACACACATATCTTGTATATCCATGTATACACACATATCTATATACATGTATACACACATATATCTATATCCATGTATACACACATAGCTTATATATCCATGTATACACACATATCTTGTATATCCATGTATACACACATATCTATATACATGTATACACACATATATCTATATCCATGTATACACACATAACTTCTATATCCATGTATACACACATATATCTATATCCATGTATACACACATATATCTATATCCATGTATACACACATAACTTCTATATCCATGTATACACACATAGCTTCTATATACATGTATACACACATATATCTATATCCATGTATACACACATAACTTCTATATCCATGTATACACACATATCTTGTATATCCATGTATACACACATATCTATATACATGTATACACACATATATCTATATCCATGTATACACACATAACTTCTATATCCATGTATACACACATATATCTATATCCATGTATACACACATATATCTATATCCATGTATACACACATATATCTATATCCATGTATACACACATAACTTCTATATCCATGTATACACACATATATCTATATCCATGTATACACACATAACTTCTATATCCATGTATACACACATATATCTATATCCATGTATACACACATAACTTATATATCCATGTATACACACATATATCTATATACATGTATACACACATATATCTATATACATGTATACACACATATCTTGTATATCCATGTATACACACATATCTTGTATATCCATGTATACACACATAGCTTCTATATACATGTATACACACATATATCTATATACATGTATACACACATATCTTGTATATCCATGTATACACACATAGCTTCTATATACATGTATACACACATATATCTATATACATGTATACACACATATCTTGTATATCCATGTATACACACATAGCTTCTATATACATGTATACACACATATATCTATATACATGTATACACACATATCTTGTATATCCATGTATACACACATAGCTTCTATATACATGTATACACACATATCTTGTATATATGTCTATATATCTGAGATGTAAACGTGTCCCACCTGTCCCCTGGTCCGCTGACAGCTTCCTCTCAGACTTCATGTTAAAGTTCCTCGCGGCTCTGCGACCTGTTTCCGGAAATACAACAACAACCCGTTAGCAGGAGCTAGCTGCTAGCGGCTAACCTTAGCTTTAGCACCGCCTCCCTGCGACATTAAAGAAACCCAACCTGCTCTGTGGAGCTTTGTTTCAGCTTTTAAAACCACATCCAGCAGTTTGGGACCTTTCTTTCTTCTTAAGAAACTAAACACTGGCGCCTTTTACTCCGCCGTCCTCATCACGACGTGACACACAGACAGTTAACGTTAGTTCCGGGGACGGACGCTGTTACGGGTCGTACCAACTACTTCCGGTCCCACTCTGGCTGCGTCCGACTAACATATTATTTATCTTATTTATCACTAACATGTTATTGATGTAGTAGTTTATTTAGTAGTAGTCCCACACTAACATGTTATTGATGTAGTAGTAGTTTATTTAGTAGTAGTCCTACACTAACATGCTATTGATGTAGTAGTTTATTTAGTAGTAGTCCCACACTAACATGCTATTGATGTAGTAGTTTATTTAGTAGTAGTCCCACACTAACATGCTATTGATGTAGTAGTAGTTTATTTAGTAGTAGTCCTACACTAACATGTTATTGATGTAGTAGTTTATTTAGTAGTAGTCCCACACTAACATGCTATTGATGTAGTAGTAGTTTATTTAGTAGTAGTCCTACACTAACATGTTATTGATGTAGTAGTAGTTTATTTAGTAGTAGTCCCACACTAACATGTTATTGATGTAGTAGTAGTTTATTTAGTAGTAGTCCCACACTAACATGTTATTGATGTAGTAGTAGTTTATTTAGTAGTAGTCCCACACTAACATGCTATTGATGTAGTAGTTTATTTAGTAGTAGTCCCACACTAACATGTTATTGATGTAGTTTATTTAGTAGTAGTCCCACACTAACATGTTATTGATGTAGTAGTTTATTTAGTAGTAGTCCTACACTAACATGTTATTGATGTAGTAGTAGTTTATTTAGTAGTAGTCCTACACTAACATGTTATTGATGTAGTAGTAGTTTATTTAGTAGTAGTCCCACACTAACATGCTATTGATGTAGTAGTTTATTTAGTAGTAGTCCCACACTAACATGTTATTGATGTAGTAGTAGTTTATTTAGTAGTAGTCCCACACTAACATGCTATTGATGTAGTAGTTTATTTAGTAGTAGTCCTACACTAACATGCTATTGATGTAGTAGTAGTTTATTTAGTAGTAGTCCCACACTAACATGTTATTGATGTAGTAGTAGTTTATTTAGTAGTAGTCCCACACTAACATGTTATTGATGTAGTAGTTTATTTAGTAGTAGTCCCACACTAACATGTTATTGATGTAGTAGTTTATTTAGTAGTAGTCCTACACTAACATGTTATTGATGTAGTAGTTTATTTTGTAGTAGTCCCACACTAACATGTTATTGATGTAGTAGTAGTTTATTTAGTAGTAGTCCCACACTAACATGTTATTGATGTAGTAGTTTATTTAGTAGTAGTCCCACACTAACATGTTATTGATGTAGTAGTAGTTTATTTAGTAGTAGTCCCACACTAACATGTTATTGATGTAGTAGTTTATTTAGTAGTAGTCCTACACTAACATGTTATTGATGTAGTAGTTTATTTAGTAGTAGTCCCACACTAACATGTTATTGATGTAGTAGTAGTTTATTTAGTAGTAGTCCCACACTACATGTTATTGATGTAGTAGTTTATTTAGTAGTAGCCCTACACTAACATGTTATTGATGTAGTAGTTAGTAGTAGTCCCACACTAACATGTTATTGATGTAGTAGTTTATTTAGTAGTAGTCCCACACTAACATGTTATTGATGTAGTTTATTTAGTAGTAGTCCCACACTAACATGTTATTGATGTAGTAGTTTATTTAGTAGTAGTCCCACACTAACATGTTATTGATGTAGTAGTTTATTTAGTAGTAGTCCCACACTAACATGTTATTGATGTAGTTTATTTAGTAGTAGTCCCACACTAACATGTTATTGATGTAGTAGTTTATTTAGTAGTAGTCCCACACTAACATGTTATTGATGTAGTAGTTTATTTAGTAGTAGTCCTACACTAACATGTTATTGATGTAGTAGTAGTTTATTTAGTAGTAGTCCTACACTAACATGTTATTGATGTAGTAGTTTATTTAGTAGTAGTCCCACACTAACATGTTATTGATGTAGTAGTTTATTTAGTAGTAGTCCCACACTAACATGTTATTGATGTAGTAGTAGTTTATTTAGTAGTAGTCCTACACTAACATGTTATTGATGTAGTAGTTTATTTAGTAGTAGTCCCACACTAACATGTTATTGATGTAGTAGTTTATTTAGTAGTAGTCCCACACTAACATGTTATTGATGTAGTAGTAGTTTATTTAGTAGTAGTCCCACACTAACATGTTATTGATGTAGTAGTAGTTTATTTAGTAGTAGTCCCACACTAACATGTTATTGATGTAGTAGTTTATTTAGTAGTAGTCCCACACTAACATGTTATTGATGTAGTAGTTTATTTAGTAGTAGTCCCACACTAACATGTTATTGATGTAGGAGCTGAAGCAGTCTGTGAGATTGTTTAGTCTGTCTGAAAGCTGTAGTATGACATATATGCAGTAGGATGTGACTTGCATTCTATATCCATAAAAGCATAAATATCCCACAATTAAAATGCCTTTATTGTCATTGCACATAACAAAATTCAATTGCACTTCCCCTGGTGGTGACACACAGTATGACAAGAAAACATAGTAAACACAGAGACCAATATGAACACAGTAATACGTAAATAAATTATAAGAATTGATAAGTAGCTAAAAGAAGACCTATTCCATAAAGTGCAGTGCAGTCCATATGGGTCATGGGTCACGAATGCCAGATCCCTTGCAAACAAAATGGATGAATTGAGGCTCCAGACTGACCCCACCAGTTTGCCTACAGAGCGAGCCAATCCACAGAGGACGCCATAGCACTCCATACTGCACTACCACACCTGGAGCAGCAGGGGAGCTATGTGCGGATGCTCTTGATGGATTATAGCGCTGCATTCAACGTCATCTTCCCTCACAAGCCAGTGGTCAAACTGGGAGACCTGGGGCTTCCACACACCACCTGCATGTGGATAAACAGCTTCCTCTCTGACCGCAGACAGAGGGTCAGAGTGGGCCACCACACATCCACGGCCCTAAGCCTCAGTGCCGGCGCTCCCCAGGGCTGTGTGCTGAGTCCCTTGCTCTACTCCCTCTACGCACACGACTGCATCACCATAGTGAAGTTTGCAGAAGTTTTGGGGCTCTGTCTGTAGATGTATGTTCATACTGTTTTATGCAAAGGGTGTGTATGACTGTGTGTATTTATGTATGCTGCTAGCACTTACATTATAGTTTTAAGGATGCACTGACTGGAGAGCACTTAAAATTCTGTTGTACCTGTGACAATGACAGTAAAGACTTATTCTATTCTATTCACTGTCATCAGTCTCAGGTTCAGAAGAGTCTCCAGTCTGGTCTTCAGTCTCTGGTTGTAAAAGTGGATGTGGATGTGAGTTCCTGTCTGGTTCTGGTCCTCCACAGTCCTCTCCATCAGCTTCTGTCTCCATGTGTTGAGTCTGTCTCTGATGAAGCTGTGAGGACTGAGCTTCCTCTTCATCATCTTCACTCTTCACAGGGACAGGAGTGAATGGGAACTTGGTGATATCAGCCTCCTCCAGCCCTTGAAGCTGCTCTCCCCCCTGACTGGTCCACAGTTTCACCTGTTCCTCTTTAATGTGTGTCTCAGGTTCAGAAGAGTCTCCAGTCTGGTCTTCGGTCTCTGGTTGTAAAAGTGGATGTGAGTTCCTGGCTGGTTCTGGTCCTCCACAGTCCTCTCCATCAGCTTCTGTCTCCATGTGTTGAGTTTGTCTCTGATGATCTATACACTGATGGGTTTTGAGTCTGGTGCACCAGTTGAATCTTTTGTCACAAACACTGCAGTATGAGTTCTCATGTGTGTCTTCAAGTGTCCATCTTCAGTGAACGCTTCAGAGCACTGAAATGTTTGCCTCCTGTGTGGATTCTCATGTGTTTTTGTAAATGTCCACTCTGTTTGAAATATTTCTTACAAACTGAGCAGCTGAAAGGTTTTTCTCCTGTGTGGATTTTCATATGTTCCTTCAGACCTGAGCTGTAGCCAAATCGCTTAGTACAGACAGAGCAGCTGAAAGGTTTTTCTCCTGTGTGGATTCTCATGTGTGCCTTCAAGTTTCCACTCTGTGTACAATATTTCTTACAAACGGAGCAGCTGTAATCTTTTTCTCCTGTGTGACATTCCATGTGTGTCTTCAGATCTGCCTTGCAGGTAAATGTTTTCCCACAGTTAGAGCAGCTGAATGATCGCCGTCTGGTCTCCTTCCAAAAATCACTATCAGCACTGTCATCAGTCTCTGGTTCAGAAGAGTCTCCAGTCTGGTCTTCAGTCTTAGGTTGGAAAAGAGGATGTGAGTTCCTGGCTGGTTCTGGTCCTCCACAGTCCTCTCCATCAGATTCTGTTTCCATGTGTTGAGTTTGTCTCTGATGAAGCTGTGAGGACTGAGCTTCCTCTTCATCATCTTCACTCTTCACAGTGACAGGAGTGAATGGGAACTTGGTGATATCAGCCTCCTCCAGCTCTTGAAGCTGCTCTCCCCCCTGACTGCTCCACAGTTCCTCCTGTTCCTCTTTAATGCGTGGGGGGGCCTCTGGCTCCTGCTGGTCCTCTTCACCAACAATCACTTTAAGAACGTCTGGAGGTAAAGCTGAAACACAGACAGACAGTTATTAATGGGAGTCTCAACAATACTTTGCTAATTAGCTGATTTCACTGTGATGAGGACGCAGCTTCATAATGAAATCATCTGATTTATCTCGGGTCCCCAAAGGTCATCAGACAAAACTGAGCTGTTACACTACCACCCTGAAATAAACTCATTCCTCCACTCTGCTCCGGCTGGTGGTCGAGATGAAAACTGAGCTGAAGGAAACATTTCAGAGCATGGAGCCAAACTCGAGGCCCGCGGGCCAGATCCGGCCCCTCGCGAATACCAATTTAGGCTGACAATGAAGTTTGGCCCAACTAGTTGTGCGCCAAACCAAAAAGACAGGAAACAGTTTTTCAAACTGTAATAACGCAACCCTCAGAACAGATTTAGGCAGATTTGCCGACTTTGATAAATTCCCCCAGAACCAAAGAGTTTCTAGCCTAGAAATCTAGACGCCCCGTAGCGGCAGCAAATGTAATGTGCAGCCAGGGTCGTCTAGCAACTCTCCAGTTTGCTCGGGAGCTGGAAAAACCAAACTCTGGCCGGGCCAATCACATAGTGTATAGAGTCGGTGTGCGGGGCTTATGGCGGCTGCTGCTGCTGGCGAACAGCGGTCTTTGGAATCGTCTTTGGCCGCGACTCTGGAAGACTTGGAGTTCAGTAAAGTCTGAGTCTGTGTTACCTTATTTGACAGAAGTCTATTCATTTACCTGTTATGTAAGATTCTAGTGTAACAGACCAGTAGTGTTTGTTAGCTGAGGACCCGGCGAGGAACACATGCAGGACTGGATGGGAGAGTCTGGTTAACCCTCCTGTTGTCCTCAGGTCAAATCTCACCATTAAAATTTCTAGATGAGAAATTTGGGTTTCTTTCAACCAACTTGCCCCAAAATACCAGATACGGATGGTTCAGATGAAGGATCAGAGCTCTACTGTCAGTTTTATTTAACACTACAGCATCATCCTGACTAACCTTTGACAGATCTGTGACTATCCGTTACCTTCATTCCTCTGATCTGAACTATTCGGCCAAATTATTCATAGTTTCTGCTTTTTTTCTAACACACAAAATAGATAATTTCACATAAATGAGGTTTATTGACCATGAATTCAAAAATAAATTTCAAACTAGTGTTAATAAGTGTGTTGTAATGGTGAATATACTGGTAGTAATGGTGAATATACTGGTAGTAATGGTAGTAATGGTGAATATACTGGTAGTAATGGTGGATATACTGGTAGTAATGGTGAATATACTGGTAGTAATGGTGAATATACTGGTAGTAATGGTGACAATACTGGTAGTAATGGTAGTAATGGTGAATATACTGGTAGTAATGGTGGATATACTGGTAGTAATGGTGAATATACTGGTAGTAATGGTGAATATACTGGTAGTAATGGTAGTAATGGTGGATATACTGGTAGTAATGGTGAATATACTGGTAGTAATGGTGAATATACTGGTAGTAATGGTGAATATACTGGTAGTAATGGTGACAATACTGGTAGTAATGGTAGTAATGGTGAATATACTGGTAGTAATGGTGGATATACTGGTAGTAATGCTGAATATACTGGTAGTAATGGTGAATATACTGGTAGTAATGGTAGTAATGGTGGATATACTGGTAGTAATGGTGAATATACTGGTAGTAATGGTAGTAATGGTGGATATACTGGTAGTAATGGTGGATATACTGGTAGTAATGGTGAATATACTGGTAGTAATGGTGAATATACTGGTAGTAATGGTGAATATACTGGTAGTAATGGTGAATATACTGGTAGTAATGGTAGTAATGGTGAATATACTGGTAGTAATGGTAGTAATGGTGACAATACTGGTAGTAATGGTAGTAATGGTGAATATACTGGTAGTAGTGGTGAATATACTGGTAGTAATGGTGAATATACTGGTAGTAGTGGTGAATATACTGGTAGTAATGGTGAATATACTGGTAGTAGTGGTGAATATACTGGTAGTAATGGTGAATATACTGGTAGTAATGGTAGCAATGGTGAATATACTGGTAGTAATGGTGAATATACTGGTAGTAGTGGTGAATATACTGGTAGTAGTGGTGAATATACTGGTAGTAATGGTGAATATACTGGTAGTAGTGGTGAATATACTGGTAGTAGTGGTGAATATACTGGTAGTAATGGTGAATATACTGGTAGTAGTGGTGAATATACTGGTAGTAATGGTGAATATATTGGTAGTAATGGTGAAAATACTGGTAGTAATGGTAGTAATGGTGAATATACTGGTAGTAGTGGTGAATATACTGGTAGTAATGGTGAATATACTGGTAGTAGTGGTGAATATACTGGTAGTAGTGGTGAATATACTGGTAGTAATGGTGAATATACTGGTAGTAATGGTGAATATACTGGTAGTAATGGTAGTAATGGTGAATATACTGGTAGTAATGGTGAATATACTGGTAGTAATGGTGAATATACTGGTAGTAATGGTGGATATACTGGTAGTAATGGTGGATATACTGGTAGTAATGGTGAATATACTGGTAGTAATGGTGAATATACTGGTAGTAATAGTAGTAATGGTGAATATACTGGTAGTAATGGTGAATATACTGGTAGTAATGGTGAATATACTGGTAGTAATGGTAAATATACTGGTAGTAATGGTAGTAATGGTGAATATACTGGTAGTAATGGTGAATATACTGGTAGTAATGGTGAATATACTGGTAGTAGTGGTGAATATACTGGTAGTAATGGTGAATATACTGGTAGTAATGGTAGTAATGGTGAATATACTGGTAGTAATGGTGAATATACTGGTAGTAGTGGTGAATATACTGGTAGTAGTGGTGAATATACTGGTAGTAATGGTGAATATACTGGTAATAATGGTAGTAATGGTGAATATACTGGAAGTAATGGTGAATTTATACTGGTAGTAATGGTGAATATACTGGTAGTAATGGTGAATATACTGGTAGTAATGGTGAATATACTGGTAGTAATGGTGAATATACTGGAAGTAATGGTGAATTTATACTGGTAGTAATGGTGAATATACTGGTAGTAATGGTGAATATACTGGTAGTAATGGTGAATATACTGGTAGTAATGGTGAATATACTGGTAGTAACGGTGAATATACTGGTAGTAACGGTGAATATACTGGTAGTAACGGTGAATATACTGGTAGTAACGGTGAATATACTGGTAGTAATGGTGAATATACTGGTAGTAACGGTGAATATACTGGTAGTAATGGTGAATATACTGGTAGTAATGGTGAATATACTGGTAGTAACGGTGAATATACTGGTAGTAACGGTGAATATACTGGTAGTAACGGTGAATATACTGGTAGTAATGGTGAATATACTGGTAGTAACGGTGAATATACTGGTAGTAACGGTGAATATACTGGTAGTAACGGTGAATATACTGGTAGTAACGGTGAATATACTGGTAGTAATGGTGAATATACTGGAAGTAACGGTGAATATACTGGTAGTAATGGTGAATATACTGGAAGTAACGGTGAATATACTGGTAGTAACGGTGAATATACTGGTAGTAATGGTGAATATACTGGAAGTAACGGTGAATATACTGGTAGTAATGGAAGGGAAAGGGTCAAAAACGTTGAAATAAGCAAAACGTGTCTTATTAAAGTGTTCATTTTGACCGGGGAGGACAACACGAGGGTTAAACTTTACTACAACAACAACAACAACAGTAGTAATGTGTGTGTGTGTGTGTGTGTGTGTGTGTGTGTGTGTGTGTGTGTGTGTGTGTGTGTGTGTGTGTGTGTGTGTGTGAAGCTGCTGAGCAACACGTTGCCAGGGAAACGCATTCTGTTTTACACCCGGAAACGGTTCACAGCTGCGTTCAGGATATAATCTCAACAACAGATCCGATCTTTCAATGAGTCTCCTGATATAAAACCTGTGTCTTGAGGAGCTAGCTGCATGCTAACAGGTTAACGTTAGCTTCGGGAGCTAGCTGCATGCTAACAGGTTAACGTTAGCTTCGGGAGCTAGCAGCATGCTATCAGCTAGCAGGCTACCGTTATCTTAGCGGGACTGTGAGAGCAGTCAGACCGCCACTAACCTTCTCCCCTCGGCTTGGTCTCCTCCGTGTGTTCCCGCTGTCGCTCCATCTCTGAACAACAAACTAACAAACGCTGTTTGGGATTCCCTGATCTGGATTCAGCTAACGGCTTCTCTCCTCACTGCTCCCGCTGCTCAGCACGGGGACACAACAACAAACACCGCTTCCGGCGGACCGCTGTCAAAATAAAAGCCTTCTTAATTCTCTCTTCATTTCTTCCGTGAGGATGTATTTTGTTACATTTAGGCTTCATGTTTTACTGTTGGTAAATATTTAATTATAAAGTTAATTTGTAAAAAGCTGAGGGCATGGTTTATATTGATATGATTTATGTAGTTTTTATACATTTTATGTATCAATTTAATATATTTCGAGACAATTTCCAGATACTAGACAAGATCATGTTATTAATTATGACACACACACACACACACACACACACACACACACACACACACACACACACACACACACACACACACACACACACACACACACACACACACACACACACACACACACACACAATAACAATAATAACACAAATCAAAGACTAAATATCAGAATCAATATATTTTTTGTACCAGACACTTTTACCGGAATTCAAATTTATAAAAGAAAGTGCACTAGCATATTTTGAATTGCTTCAATACATTATTTATTATTATTATTATTATTAATACATATTTCAGCTCCAAGGTCTTAAGGCGGTGCCAACAATGGATAGACTGTGGTTGGAGGTAAAGAGATGGGAAAGGTTTTCTTTTACCATCTGCAGAGTTTATGATGATCTACAGTCACCATGGTTACCAAACATGTCCACTCCTGAACAGACTTATTATGGCACGCTTCATTAAAGATCCACAGGGGTGGATGATCCTCAAATGATCTGAAATGTCAACCTCATGGTGGCGCTAGAGGGGAAGTCAGGTTATCACTGAAGTCAGTAGGATTTATCTGCTGGGCCACAAATGTTTGTAGTGTTCGACAGGAAGTGAAGTGCACAGACTGGTTGTCGGGAAGGTAGGCTAACATGAGGCTCGTTCAAGATGAACTGCGCCTCGCCTGTAAAGTAGACGAGAGCAGGCGGCAGCAGCGGGGGGGGCGGTGACGAAAGTCCGCTGTGAAGTCGGACAGTTTCCAGCCGCATCCAGCAGCCTGCAGGCTGAACAGGAAGTCACAGAAACACTGTGGTCTGATTCTGATTTAATATAATGTTATCAGACCCATATATGATATATCAGCTGGTACACAGTCTCCAGTTGTTTTATTATGACAGAGTAGCTGTCAACATACTCTACATGTGATCTGTTGCTGATTTTGATTAACAACAGACTGTAGATGATCTGTAATCTGAACAGATTTAGTCTCTCTGACTTCCAAACATAACTATCAGACACACAGCATGTGTTCTGTACAGAATAAGCCTTTAAATCAGACACACAGCAGTTAAAATCCCTCTGATTCAAAATCAATAAAAAAAAGTTTAACATGCGTTTCCCAGCATGCCTTGTGTCCTCCTGGGTCTTGCAGTCGGTGGAAAGCAACTGCGCCACCTGCGTCTCAGAACTGCGGCCGCCTTGCTCTCATGAGGTCATCGTTGCCCACGTGGTCATGACGTCAGAGCAAGTCGGGGATCAAGTCGGACACAAATCTAACCGGCATGCAACGGGCGCCGATCGCCGGTGATCGATTCTGCTCAGATCTGGCTCATCTCCAACGAGCCCGTTCCCTCGTTGTCCCTTCGTCATCAACGCGCCACTTGTTCGAAAAATACCTTCTTTTTCTTTACTTCACCCTCAATAGCTGCTGCTGACTCCGCGGCGGGCCTCTTAACATCGAGGATATGCTGTAATGGCAAAAATAAAAAGGTTTCTAACAGATGGAACAGCTGAATGTATAAAACACTGGCTGAGAGAGAAACTCTGAGACCTTTCCCTAGGGCCTCCGGTCATCTGTTTATCCAAACAACCCTTGATACGGGGACAGAGGCGCCATAAACTCTCTTATTAGACACAGTTTACCTTCTTCAGCAGCTGAGACTGCGAAGGTGTTATGTCTTCTCGTGTCAACCAGGCCAAAGGGCGTGACATGACTCTTTGCTTTTTGTTTGTGTAAGCTGGGTTTCTGCAGGAAGCCAGGGAGGGGGGGTGGGGAGGGGGGGGGTTGAAAGTGACCATTTGTTGTTCTGTATATTGTGACTGTCTGCTTGAAGGGGAATCAGAGCGCTCTGGCACTCGTATTGAGAGTACATGTGTTACGGCGTTTCTCCATTTATAAATGAGAATAAACACTCTATAACCAGACTTTGGTTTCTGCTCGATGGTCTTCATTTGTTTCACTACAAGCTTTAAACCTTTTATTTACCTACCCCGTGTTATTAGGAATTATTTCCACCACATTTTTTTTTTTTACCCGATAATTTTCCTCTCGTCTGCACCTCAGCTCAGCCACACGGCGTCACGGACTAGCGCCGAAAACTACTCGACAAAAGTCTGGAGTTGGCGGAAATATGCGCGGTCCAAAGCCCCAGGCTGTGAACGGTTTCATTTCCTATAAGTATTTCACAATAAAAGTCCTCCGTTATTTTGGTATTTGAATGTTTTTTTTATTATGAAGCAGCAAAATACTGAAATGTTGGGGATTCATAAGCAGCAACGTGACGCGACTCCTATAAGCGTTGTGCATTATTGTTACTTAGCAACAGCATTCTTTGAGAAAAAAAAAAAGCTGTCCAATCCGTTACAAGGAATTGTTTTACAATCCACCCGCCACCGTGGCTGGCATACAAGGCAAAGTCACTAATGCTAATGCTAATGCTAATTTCCCACCCTGCTCCCTTTTGTTCCTTTTGTGAGCCGGCGGCCGGCGCCTCCCGGGACGCAGAATCCGGGTCGTTATTCCAGCTCGTGTGGCATCCGCTCACGGGTTTCCTGATGAGGAAAGGCCGCTACGTAGGGTTTAAACTGCCCCCCCCTTTGAACCTCGACACAAAGCCGGCAGCGACCTCCTCCTTGCCCGGCTTCTCGTACTGCGGCGACAGGTCCTCCGGGACACGGACGGCCAACAGCGCGGCGGTGTACGGCGTAGGGTTGACGAGGACTTCCTCAAAAATCAGGTCCATCATGTCAGCAACGTAACCTGTGTGATGAAACACAAGCACAGACATTTGTTTTGAATTGGTTGGGTTTAGTTTTTCATCAAGAGAAATACATTTTAGAATTCCCAAATATAAATATGTTGTTGTTGTAGTTTGACCTTACCAAAGGTCGGCGGCGTCTTCTGAGGGTCAGCTCTGCTCTCTCCCTTCCCGGCCTTCGGACAGCAGATCTTCAGGACAGGTTCACCTTCCTCCGCCTCGGCCTGCGGTCGCTCCGCATTCTCGTTATAATGCATAGCGGCCAGGTAGAGTCTGGAAGCACAGGACTCAGCGTGTTAAGTAGGGCTGAAACGATTCATCGAGTTACTCGAGTAACTCGATTACAAAAATTCCTCGAGGCAAAAATTAAGTCTAAGCAGCCGCTGATTTTAATCACATCCTGTATTTGTAGCGATGTCGTGATGCGGGTTGACTAGATATGATGTTTAGCTTTGATGTTTTTAACTAGTAAAGTTATTCACGTTCAATTGCAAGAGAGTATAGCCTAAAAAAGACCTTCACACACACACACACACACACACACACACACACACACAGGTTGCTAGGTTACCATAGCAAATAGGCTCACCCCAGAAATTATATATTATTTGTTGGTAGCCTAATGGTAAATGCTGCAGGTGTAGAAATCTACATAAAACAGATATTTACTTTGATGTCAGGGCGAGATTACAGCATCAAACTTAACTAGAACTGCAAGCAGTTATGAACGGGGTCCAAGCCTCGTGCGCCTGTCCACCCCGGCGCGTGTCGCCCCTAGCGATCGTTGCCAAATCTGGTGAAGAGCCACAGAGTGGCATGGCGAACAATAATCGTTCGCACAGCCTCGGGCTTGGACCCCTAATTAAATGAAATTGCCAAATGTTGGAGTTGGAATAAATACCTCTGTTCTTCTGAGAAATAAAAGCCAAACGCTTGATC
>CM042438.1:577500-580000 GCA_023631565.1 Gymnocephalus cernua | reverse complement strand
TCGGTTGTCCTGCGGATCACATGCTCGCACTCGGGGTAGACAGGATCCTGGTGCGTATGGACACCTCGAACATGGGTCAGGATCGCGGTCCACTTTGCGAGTCTCTCTGGCCCGGAGGCTGAGCCAGCTGCAGTCCAGTATATGTGGTCGTTGATGCTTTTCATCCACTTCTTGAGCTTCTCACAGTCTTTCTGCTTACTGATTGCTTCCAGTTTCTTTGAAATTCCTACAACGAAAGCAAAATACACTCCACTCAGTTAAGATGCTCATAACCTGAGCGGTTGCTCTATTGTAGCATTTTCATAATCAATTTCAATCAAGTTACTTATTGTGTCACAATTTCAAAGTAAGGACAAGTCTTTCCACCAAATGGGAGCTTTACGCAAGCTTCAAAAAAAAAAAAAACCAGGTCCTTCTCACCAAAACGATATCACGACCAACTCAGAGAGGGAAAGGCTGCAGCCACACGGATAGATTTTCTAAGATATAATGGACTACGGACGTCAATCAGCTCTAGGAGGGTAAGAAATAATCAATACACTTGGTGATATTTTATTATCCTAACAGCCTAACAGTGTCTGACTTTGTGCTAGAAGCTAACATCGTAGCTATGGCTGAACTACTTTAGCATATAAACATGAGCTCACTAAGAATCCCAAACCGGCAGTCTGATTTTCTGTGTCCTGAATTGTTTACCTAAAGCTTTTATGCACGTCTTTTTCTAAATATAATTTTTTTTCTAAAATGATACTTAAAAAAATCCCAATATATAATCGCCTTACGCACAGTAACGAAATATATTGCAATATATTGAATAGTGACCCGCGTATCATGATACGTATCGTATCTCCAGATTCTTGCCCATAGAGCTTTTTCACAGCGGACATGATGACATGTAGCAGGAACAGCACAGGTGTATTCAGTCATTAATGACGGCTGCATTCCACTTAGCAGAGGCCCTGGTGTTGAGCACTCTGACTCACTGACTACGTTTACATGCAGCCAATAACCCGTTCAAAACCAGAATATTAGCAATAACCCGGTCGCGCACGGCCATGTAAACACCGGCAAAACCCTGAATATGACCCCTGGGTTTCCTCTTCTCTGACCCGAATATCTGGTCATGTAGACGCGTATCGGCATATCTCCATCAGAAGGAACATTGATTTGTGTTCTGTGCATGTTCTATTCTCCAGGAATCTCGGTCTTCTGAGTAGAGGAACTTCTTGTATGCTCCGTCTGGCGCGTACAAAAACCCGCGTGCAGTATACAGGAAGTAAACAAGAAGTAGAGGTAAACATGGCGAGACGCAGACAGCACCACACTTTTGGAGCGAGGAGGAAACCAATGTCTTCATTAGTGTGGTGAAAACCATGAATATAATGTCTTCTGTTGTTGTGTTTGTTGAAATGACGCATATTAACCCGACCATAACCTGAATATCGGCTGCATGTAAACGTAGTCAGTGAGTCAGAGTGCTCAACACCAGGGCCTCTGCTAAGTGGAATGCAGCCGTCATTAATGACTGAATACACCTGTGCTGTTCCTGCTACATGTCATCATGTCTGCTGTGAAAAAGGTCTATGGGCAAGAATCTGGAGATACGATACGTATCATGATACGCGCATACAAGAAGTTCCTCTACTCAGAAGACCGAGATTCCTGGAGAATAGAACATGCGCAGAACACAAATCAATGTTCCTTCTGATGGAGATATGCCGATACGCGTCTACATGACCAGATATTCAGGTTAGAGAAGAGGAAACCCAGGGGTCATATTCAGGTTTTTGCCGGTGTTTACATGGCCGTGTGCGACCGGGTTATTGCTAATATTCTGGTTTTGAACGGGTTACTGGCTGCATGTAAACGTAGTCCCTGAGATATCCTACTGGGACACTTGATGGAAGTGAGCCATCGTTAAGGTGATCAGTGTCTGCTGTGCTTTTCCTGCTATGACGAGTCAAAATGTCTGCTGTGAAAAAGGTCCATCACGGCCCTAATCAGCTCCACGTCGGCACTGACTGACCTTTCGCCACGTGCCGGACATCGTAGTAATGGGTTATGCTTCTCTCCCGGAGGAACTTCTGTACTTGTGGATGACGATCAGTGACGACGCAATCCAGGTTGACGCCTCGCGACTCCAGCAACGCTACACTCCTCGTCAGGCCCTCCGTTTCCACGCGGCAGCCACCACCGACCTCGTTGCTCTGTTCACACAGAAAACAATATGCAAATAGAAAATGCATCGTAGACTTTGATTTTCAAACTCCAACCGATGACCCCTTTACAAAATGAACTCACCTGAACCAACTGGACGTCCACAACGGTGTTACTCTGGAGATCCATCGCTGTACAACTCCCATACTTTGCAGAGTGGCCTGTTTATGTTCAAACAGTGACATTAGTAATCACTACTCAATACTTTGGTGTTATGTCTGGCATTTTATTTAGGTCACTCCTTTTAAAGTGCCATATTATGAAAAAAAAAATCACTTTTTCT
>CM042438.1:555000-572500 GCA_023631565.1 Gymnocephalus cernua | reverse complement strand
TTTAACTTTTACTTGAGCACATTTATTTACAATAAAACAAGCAATAAAACTTGTAAAAACTGGTAAAACACAGGTAATAAACAATTACTTTTATACACACTACACATTGCTGGAAGCAGTTCTTGTTTTTAACACACTGGTAAATAACCTTGTCGCTGATTTAACTTGTTTAGATGTAGTTTAGTATGTATGTACCAATGAGAAGAAATGAAATACATCTGTTATATCACCTTTTCTCAAATTACAGTTCAGTTCATCTTTAATGTAACAACACAGAATACTTACCGACTACATCAAATCATTTACTTTTGCTGTAGTCGGTAAGTATTCTGGTGTTTCCACTGAAGGTGGCAGGTACGTACCTTCACTTCTGAAGAGGGGCGGCGGCGTCCTTAAGGACGGCGGCGTGCCTGCAGTACGTGTTTCCAGGTGGTCCGTCTGGCAGGCAACATCCCTGGAGACAGGCAGCTGAATGTAGGCACTCAGCGTGCTGGCCTGTGTAGAGACAACCAGGTCAAATTAGTACTCAGTGTATTACTTTCTGTATATTCCGTGTATTTAGGAAGAGTTAACGGGCCATAATTATCTCCTCATCGATACATGTGAATGTACTGTATTTATATAGTACAGGAACCATCCACCATTCACACACATCCACACGCTGAGGCCGCGTCTGCCGTACAAGGCGCCGCTTGCTCATCAGCAGGCAACTCTGGGTTCAGCGTCTCGCCCAAGGACGCTTCGACACGGGACTGCAGGGCCGGGGATCGAACCGCCGACCTTCCACCAACTCTACCGCTGAGCCACGCCGCCCCAAGATAAACCGCTACAACTACTGCAGTCACACAGCTAGTCAAAGACAGTTTGTAGCAGGGTGACCACCAGGCGTCTGTAAAGATTTGGGACTTTTCATTGATATCCAAGCGGCTGAGATCGGCGCCTGTAGCCCCCGCCGCTGTAAAGGCGCCGACGCACCGACCCGGTAACCGGCCGTCTGACAGTCTGGCGAGGTCGGTGACTTGAGTCTGGTTGGTGGGTCAGAACCGTCTGGTTGGTGGGTCAGAACCGTCTGGTTGGTGGTCAGAGCCGTCTGGTTGGTGGGTCAGAGCCGTCTGGTTGGTGGTCAGAACCGTCTGGTTGGTGGGTCAGAGCCGTCTGGTTGGTGGGTCAGAGCCGTCTGGTTGGTGGGTCAGAGCCGTCTGGTTGGTGGTCAGAACCGTCTGGTTGGTGGGTCAGAGCCGTCTGGTTGGTGGGTCAGAGCCGTCTGGTTGGTGGTCAGAACCGTCTGGTTGGTGGGTCAGAGCCGTCTGGTTGGTGGGTCAGAGCCGTCTGGTTGGTGGTCAGAACCGTCTGGTTGGTGGGTCAGAGCCGTCTGGTTGGTGGGTCAGAGCCGTCTGGTTGGTGGGTCAGAACCGTCTGGTTGGTGGGTCAGAGCCGTCTGGTTGGTGGGTCAGAGCCGTCTGGTTGGTGGTCAGAACCGTCTGGTTGGTGGGTCAGAGCCGTCTGGTTGGTGGGTCAGAGCCGTCTGGTTGGTGGTCAGAACCGTCTGGTTGGTGGGTCAGAACCGTCTGGTTGGTGGGTCAGAACCGTCTGGTTGGTGGGTCAGAGCCGTCTGGTTGGTGGTCAGAACCGTCTGGTTGGTGGGTCAGAACCGTCTGGTCGGTGGGTCAGAACCGTCTGGTTAGTGGTCAGAACCGTCTGGTTGGTGGTCAGAACCGTCTGGTCGGTGGGTCAGAGCCGTCTGGTCGGTGGGTCAGAGCCGTCTGGTTGGTGGGTCAGAGCCGTCTGGTCGGTGGGTCAGAACCGTCTGGTCGGTGGGTCAGAACCGTCTGGTTGGTGGTCAGAACCGTCTGGTCGGTGGGTCAGAGCCGTCTGGTCGGTGGGTCAGAGCCGTCTGGTCGGTGGGTCAGAGCCGTCTGGTTGGTGGTCAGAACCGTCTGGTTGGTGGTCAGAGCCGTCTGGTCGGTGGGTCAGAACCGTCTGGTTGGTGGTCAGAGCCGTCTGGTCGGTGGGTCAGAGCCGTCTGGTTGGTGGTCAGAACCGTCTGGTTGGTGGTCAGAACCGTCTGGTCGGTGGGTCAGAGCCGTCTGGTTGGTGGTCAGAACCGTCTGGTTGGTGGTCAGAGCCGTCTGGTCGGTGGGTCAGAGCCGTCTGGTTGGTGGTCGGAGCCGTCTGGTTGGTGGTCAGAGCCTTCTGGTTGGTGGTCAGAACCGTCTGGTTGGTGGTCAGAACCGTCTGGTTGGTAGTCAGAGCCGTCTGGTTGGTGGGTCAGAGCCGTCTGGTTGGTGGTCAGAACCGTCTGGTTGGTGGTCAGAACCGTCTGGTTGGTGGTCAGAACCGTCTGGTTGGTAGTCAGAGCCGTCTGGTTGGTAGTCAGAGCCGTCTGGTTGGTGGGTCAGAGCCGTCTGGTTGGTGGTCAGAACCGTCTGGTTGGTGGGTCAGAGCCGTCTGGTTGGTGGGTCAGAGCCGTCTGGTTGGTGGGTCAGAGCCGTCTGGTTGGTGGGTCAGAGCCGTCTGGTTGGTGGGTCAGAGCCGTCTGGTTGGTGGGTCAGAGCCGTCTGGTCGGTGGGTCAGAGCCGTCTGGTTGGTGGGTCAGAACCGTCTGGTTGGTGGGTCACAGCCGTCTGGTCGGTGGGTCAGAGCCGTCTGGTTGGTGGGTCAGAACCGTCTGGTTGGTGGGTCAGGGGCTTCAGGGTAACAAGCTAGGTAACCATACAGTAAAGCAACAAAATGATATTGTGTTAGTTGACTTACCTGTCCAGGGTTTGTAGCTGAGCCGAGCAGAGTTGGTACCGATCCAGACTTTATCTTCAGACGTTCAGCAAGGCCAGCTCTGTATTGGCCCAGGTTGAGGAAGCAGTCGTCGGTGAAATGTTTTGCGCAGACGTACAAAACTTTGGGAAGTTGCGTCGGCGCATTTCCAGACAAAATAAAATTAACCCACCGGTTCTTCAGAGGCTCGGGTGAAGGAACTATAAAAAGACTTTTGTGTTTATCTTTACACCCAAACACCGAGCAACTGTTATGCTTTGCTCGCTTACGAGGCACGACGTCTCTCGAGGAAAAACTAATATCGCGCTCGCACGGCCGCAGCTCATTTTCTCTACCCTGGAAATCTCGCGAAATCTGCTTCTGTAAATCTCCACTCTGCGTAAGATATTTCTTACGGGCCGAGCAGCTGAAAGGTTTCTCTCCTGTGTGAGTCATCATGTGGTCCTTCAGGTGTGCCCTGGTCCCAAATCCGCTCCCGCACTCAGAGCAGCTGAACGTTTTCTTACATCTTGAACCATGTTTCAGAGATTTTGAAGCTGACTGAGGTTCTCTGGTCTCCTTCCAATCAGCACTGTCATCAGTCTCAGGATCAGAGAGGTCTCTAGTCTGGTCTTCGGTCTCTGGTTGTAAAAGTGGATGTGGATGTGAGTTCCTGGCTGGTTCTGGTCCTCCACAGTCCTCTCCATCAGCTCCTGTTTCCATGTGTTGAGTTTGTCTCAGATGAAGCTGTGAGGACTGAGCTTCCTCTTCATCATCTTCACTCTTCACAGGGACAGGAGTGAATGGGAACTTGGTGATATCAGCCTCCTCCAGCCCTTGAAGCTGCTCTCCCCCCTGACTGGTCCACAGTTCCTCCTGTTCCTCTTTAATGCGAGGGGGGGCCTCTGGCTCCTGCTGGTCCACAGTGGAGCTACACTCCTGCTGGTCCTCTTCACCAACAATCACTTTAAGAACGTCTGGAGGTAAAGCTGAAACACAGACAGACAGTTATTAATGGGAGTCTCAACAATACTTTGCTAATTAGCTGATTTCACTGTGACGAGGACGCAGCTTCATAATGAAATCATCTGATTTATCTCGGGTCCCCAAAGGTCATCAGACAAAACTGAGCTGTTACACTACCACCCTGAAAGGTCCCATGGCATGCAAAGTTCACTTTATGAGGTATTTTAACATTAATATGAGTTCCCCCAGCCTGCCTATGGTCCCCCAGTGGTTAGAAATGGTGACAGGTGTAAACTGAGCCCTGGGTATCCTGCTCTGCCTTTGAGAAAATGAAAGCTCAGATGAGCCAATCAGGAATCTTGCTTGTTATGAGGTCATATGAGGTCATAACGATGCTTGTTATGAGGTCATAACAAGCAAGGTTACCCCCCCTTTCTCTGCTTTGCCCGCCCAGAGAATGTGGCCCGTCCATGAGAGAGAGACATCATGGCTTTCAAATGAGCAAAGTGGCAGTTGGTCAAGGCCAACGACGTCATTGTTGTGTTGTTTATGTTGATAGTTTTACTGGTAATACTTCGTCTTGACCATAGACCATTAATTAATTATTAATATACCTGTCTATGGTCTTGACTAATAACGCAACGAAGTGTGAACGTACAAAAGTGTCCTTTCAAAGACGGATGACAGCTCTTCCAGCCACCACTGCTGTATACCACTACAGTAGCTACATGCTAACGGCAGTAAACATGTCATCTTGGCGGCCATTGTTGTTAAATTCTCCCCAATTCTGGGTCTCATTCCTGCTGAAACATGTCCGATTGGGTCGTGTTTGGTTCAGAAGCCTTTATCTGAGATTTCTGACGTTAGAAAGTGCTGCTTCGTTCCACTATCTAACGTTAGCATACTCCTAGCGGCTACGTAGCATGCTAACGCGACATAGCTGTAATCTTGGCCAATGCTGGTAATTTCTCCCAAAATTCCGGTCACTTTAGTGCTGGACCATGTCCGGTTGTGTAGTATTTGGTTTAGAAGTCTTTATTGGTGGTTGTTCGCGGTAGCAGCGCAGTATATAGCAGGACTTTACCGTGAAAAATCACCACCGTTGGCCAAGATGACAGATATGTTGCGTTAGCATGCAGCTACATAATAGTTAGCTAGGTAGTGTCGTAAAAGCACGAGCTTCTGCGCATGCGAAGAACGGATCGTGCAGGCGGAACGGATCGTGTACCGACATGCGTCCTCTTACTAACAGCTGACTGTAGATTGGCGTTTCACAGCTCTGCGCCGGCTCCAAAAAAACAGACTCTGGCTCTGCTGCCATGGCAACAGACGATGACCACCCCGACGACAGCGGCGACGAAGATAACGTCACACACCTTCGGCCATAAAGTTCATAATCTTTTTAGTTTTACTTCTAATCAATCAATCACTCAAGTAATAATCTAAAAAGGGGGACTTTAACTTCTACCAAAGTTATCTTCTGATAAAATACTTGTACTTTTAGTCAAGTATTGCTTTCAAGTACTTTATACAAGACTGACCATAACAAGGCTATGTATAGTTTATAGTAAACTTATCTCCAATTATCTATTCATTCTTCTTTAGAGTCATATGGGATTTTTCTATACAAGCTCCAGTTATTATGACGTGGTTGTGTAGGACTCAGCTAACACCTTTTTATGACATTTATATCCCTTTCTTTGATACTTTTGATGTTTTTTTTCTATGTTTTTTATGCTTTTGTTACCCAACCACCACTATAACAAGTAGAACACAATAACAAGTGGAACATGTGTGTGTTGACGCTCTGTGTTCTGTTTTACACCCGGAAACGGTTCACAGCTGCGTTCAGGATATAATCTCAACAACAGATCCGATCTTTCAACGAGTCTCCTGATATAAAACACGTTAGCTTGAGGGAGCTAGCTGCATGCTAGCAGCTAACAGGTTAACGTTAGCTTGAGGGAGCTAGCTGCATGCTAGCAGCTAACAGGTTAACGTTAGCTTGAGGGAGCTAGCTGCATGCTAGCAGCTAACAGGTTAACGTTAGCTTGAGGGAGCTAGCTGCATGCTAGCAGCTAACAGGTTAACGTTAGCTTGAGGGAGCTAGCTGCATGCTAGCAGCTAACAGGTTAACGTTAGCTTGAGGGAGCTAGCTGCATGCTAGCAGCTAACAGGTTAACGTTAGCTTCGGGAGCTAGCAGCATGCTATCAGCTAGCAGGCTACCGTTATCTTAGCGGGACTGTGAGAGCAGTCAGACCGCCACTAACCTTCTCCCCTCGGCTTGGTCTCCTCCGTGTGTTCCCGCTGTCGCTCCATCTCTGATCAACAAACTAACAAACGCTGTTTGGGATTCCCTGATCTGGATTCAGCTAACGGCTTCTCTCCTCACTGCTCCCGCTGCTCAGCACGGGGACACAACAACAAACACCGCTTCCGGCGGACCGCTGTCAAAATAAAAGACTTCTTTATTCTATTTTGATTGATTTTCACTTGTTTTTTTTTTTTTTTTTGATTGCATGAGAGATTGAAGTAATTCTTCCAATGGACCAGGGAGGTCTTAAAATATCTACAGTTATGTATAGATGAATCCCTAAAAATAATCCCTATTGACATCAGGACGGCTAAAAGCCTAAAAACACATCTCTACTGACTGCACCTTGGATGATGATGAATATATATATATATATATATATATATATATATATATATATATATATATTCATCATCATCATATATATCATCATATATATTTCATCATATATATGTGTGTATATATATATTCATCATCATATATACATATATATCATATATATATCATATATCATATATATATCATATATATATGTGTGTATATATATATATATATATATTCATCATCATATATATCATCATATATACATATATATCATCATATATACAGTATACATATATATATATATACACACAGCTTCACTTTGATTTGGCTCTTTGTAGTTTGGCTTATTTGAAGCTAATGCACTTATGTCGCTGTGGATAAAAGCGTCAGCTGATTGACATGTAACGTGATGTCATGTAAATCGTTTTCCTAATAATACCAAATAGTTGAGAACAAAGTCTCCCTTCTTATCTTCAACAAAGACGTTCTGGTGACGGCTGTCTGTACAGGAAAAGTCCTGCAGTTAAAATGTTACTTCAGTAAAAGTGTGTAAGTATCATCAGGAACATGTAGTTAAAGTATTCAAACATTGTAGAAAGTGTAAAGGATCCAGACAGCTGTGTGTTTACTGGCCTGATCATCTCAGCTGGACTTGTAGTCGTTATATTGTCGACTAGTTTACTTTAGAATAAAACATCAGATTTTATAAACTACATGTGTTTAGTGTGCAGGAATCTTAATGTGTAAAGTAACTAGTAACTAAAGCTGTAACAGATGAATGTAGTGGAGTAAAAAGTACAATATTTCTCTCTGAAATGTAGCGGAGTAGAAGTAGAAAGTGGCATGAAAAGACTCAAGTACCTCAACATTTGGTACTTAAGTACAGTACTGGAGTAAATGTACTTAGTTACATTTCAGCGCTGATAATAAAGAGGCGTTGTTTACTTCACAGGCTGTGTACCTGTGTTATGACATCATCTGGGCCACATGCCAGTTAGAAAAAACCAAAAGACTTATACTGGAATTTATTCAAAACTTTAATCTGTTTAAATAAATAAATAAATGTACAATTTTATTGTTAATCACAATTAAATCAGAGACAATAAATTGTACAGAAACATGTTGAAGTGCTCCAGGACAGTGTGTCCTGTGTGTGTGTGTGTGTGTGTGTGTGTAGTAGTGTGTGTGTGTGTGTGTGTGTGTGTGTGTGTGTGTGTGTAGTAGTGTGTGTGCTGGAGGGGGGTAGTTGTTGCATGTTGAGCCCAGTAGAGGGCAGCACATACCAAGATATTATAGCAGGCTGAGCCAGTGATTATTTAGAGATAGGTAGATAAACAGACTTTTATTAATCCAATTCTTGCATTAAAAACATTTTGAACTTTTCCAGCTCTAGTACAATGTGTGTGTGTGTGTGTGTGTGTGTGTGTGTGTGTGTGTGTGTGTGTGTGTGTGTGTGTAGGTAGGGGTAGACAGATTTTTTAATTTTTTTATTTAACCTTTATGTAACCAGGTAGGCCGTTGAGAACAGGTTCTCATTTACAACGGCGACCTGGCCAAGAAAAACATAGGCGTGCACGACGTCAAATAGTTTCACATTCAATACAAGAACACAGAATACAATATGCTGCATGAAGGCTCGATGGTGTTTTAAGCCCCCAACGTCGCCTTCCAGGCAGCTAACCCTAAACATAACCGCTGCCTGGAAGGCGACGTTGGGGGCTTAAAACACCAAACACCTGCATGAAGTGCATTACAAAACAGTGCAAGGTGAGGTGTAATAACACAATATACATGAACAGATGGTCTAGATAAATGCTGAGATGTAGTAAAGAGTCAATATACAGTTAGTGCAGGTTGTGGTCTACAGTGATGTAGATCAGTAGATGGACAACAAAAGGTGGGAGAATAACAGCTGAGCATGCCAGGGCGGATGAATAGTGCAAAAAGAGTGTAAACAGATATGATAGCAGTGCAGGTGAAGATGTGCATCTGAGCAAATATGTAATGGGGCATGACAGAGATTATGGAATAAGGGGGTGCAGAGCAACAGTTAACACGTACAGTGATCAGACATCTCAGACAGGCAGCTAGTGGGATAAGGGATTTGAGTTTCAGGGTTTTTTGTAGTTCATTCCAGTCATTTGCAGCTGAGAACTGGAAGGAGTGGCGGCCGAAGGAGGTGGGGGCTTTTAGGGAGACCAAGGGGATGTAACTGCCTGAGCGGAGGTTGCGGGTGGGTAAAGCTATAGTGACGAGTGAGTGTAGGTACAGCGGGGCTTTGCCTAGCATAGACTTGTAGATGAGTTGGTACCAGTGAGTTAGACGTTGAGTGGCCAGCCGACTAATGCGTAGAGGTTGCGATGGTGGGTGTTATAAGGGGCTCTGGTCACAAAACGAATGGCTCTATGGTAGACAACATCTAGTTGTTGTTTGAGGCAGTTCTGTATATGACATCACTGAAATCAGGAGGCCCTGTTGCAGAATAAAAAAAACGATCCTAGACTTAAAGGAGAACTCCGGCCAATTTTTACGTTAATCTTGCTAAATATAACTATGCGAGACCTGTCTATAGCATAGACAGTATATAGAGGACATCCTCCAGACCAGCGGGCGCTCTCGTGGTTGTTGTCGGCAGAGAATACTACTCTCCGACGCCAGATGGATCGCACACAAAATGGATATGTTTTAGTGCCGGGCGGTATGACCAAAAATTCATATCACGTTTTTTTTCAAAATTATGCCGGTTTTCCGGTTTTTGACGGGTTTTTTTCATGCATATTCAGATGTTCAATGCATTTTCTCCTCGTTGAGAGAGGAATTACTGCAGTAAACTGACTTAATTGACTCATTCCTCACCGCTGTATTAAGGGGACCGTGTCTATAGCTCGGTGGTTGGTGATGGAGTTTGTAATCTGCTTTTTCTGTCATAGCGAGTCCCTCTAGCAAACGCGTCTTTAAGTGACGTTTTGCTCGACTTTTCTTTAGCTTTCCCCGTGTTACCTGCTGATGTGGAGGGCGCTGAGCCTGCTGACTTTAATTTCATACATTCTTGATATTCCAAGACGTGTTTGCAGCTGAGGCGGTGGAGCAAATTGCTCGTGTTGCCGCCTTTCGCAACTATTTTAGCCCGACAGCACTCGCATAAAACGGTTGTTTGGTCAACGTCGGATTTTTGGAAACCAAAACCTCCAAAACCTCCAAACAACAGACCCGGCGGCTCCTTTTTTTGGCACAAGTTCGTCTGTGTCATTACTTCTGCAGCATCCATCTTCCGTGTGACGTCCCTCTGGTGCGCTGCTGTTTACCGTCGCTGCTTAGAAGTGCAGCATTTTAAAGGGTCCGTCTAAAACAGTGTCGCGCGGCGCAGCGTAACGTTCGTTCCGGACGTTGTGTTATTAAACACACCGGTATGGCGGTATATTAAAAATGAACATCGTGACCAAAATATACACCGGTTTTCGGTATGAACCGGTATACCGCCCAGCACTAGTATATATCATATATATGCTACAAATACACACGGGACTGCTGCATGATGATTATTACTGAAGCCTGACTGAACACTCTCTCGTCCCAGACGACAGCTAGCTAGCTAGCAGCTAACAGGGTAGGTGAATGCTGAAAATGCATCTTCTTGTCATGTTCATGTTACACAGACATTTCAATTGCATTTTGTGTCTGTTAAGATACACAAAGGCACTATTTCATTTATGCCGTTTAGCTAAGTGGAGCGGTGGGCATTAGCTGCAGCAGCTCCATGTTGGTAGCTGCTGTTGCGCTAATTGTTTTTGCTATAGACAGGTCTCATAGCTATATTTAGCAAGATTAACGTAAAAATTGGCCGGAGTTCTCCTTTAACTTTAGATTGAAGGTGGTTTATGTGTTGCTGGAAGGAGATGGAGCTGTCTAACCAGACACCCAAGTATTTGTACACTGCCACATTTTCTAATTCCAACCTATCGAGCGTGGTGATGCTAATCGGGTGGGCAGCGATCGATTGAAAAGCATGAACTGGGCAGCTCTCTCAACACATCAGCTGTCAGGATTGGCGTGAAGGAGAAGCGTGGTGGGGGGTGTGGACGTGTAGCTGCGGGGGTTGTAGAGCAGTTTGCTGGGGGGCCGGCCGCCAGATGGAAATGATGACCGGCTTCAGCGAAATGCTTATTGAAGTCTTCTATTATCATAAAGTTATCAGTAGTGATAGATAGGTAGGTAGGTAGGTAGACATTTTCATTAATCCCAAAATGGGAAATTTCAGTCCTACAGCAGCAAAATATCAGACACACAGCACACATACAGAATATACATGAAATAATAAATAAATACGATAGAATACAATAACAAATATTCAAAAAAACAATGACCGGCTCACTCTACATTATCCCTTACTTAGTCTACAGTCATTTAAAGTGCTCATATTATGCTTTTTGGCTTTTTCCCTTTATTGTGTTATATATCTTTTTTGTGCATGTTATAGGTTTACAAAGTGAAAAAGCCCAAAGTCCCCCCCAAAGGGACTTACCATCTCCACCAGGAAACTCTGTTCACCAACTGCTCCACACAGCTCTGTTGTAGTCCAGCCTTTACTTCAGAGACGAATGGAACCAACCAATCAGGGTTTATTTTCTTCTCACGCAACACAGTTTGGGAGACCAGAGGCAAAGGTCGTGTTTCTAAATGAGAAAAAGAAGAGGACCCAGGATTGACCCCTGTGGGACCCCAAACAAGATTAATATGAACACTTCTGATTATGTTTGCTATTTTTTTTAAGCATTCACGTAACCATTCAAGTACGGAACTTAGTTTGGCGAGTAAAATTTCATGATTAACTTTATCGAAAAGCTTTTGATGAATCGAGAAACATTCCTTCTGTGTATACACTTTAATACGGGGCTGATTTAATCCTATGAATAAAGTAAAGTAAAATAGTCAAAAGAATCAATGTTGCTGAGGTTCTCTGGTCTCCTAATCAGCCTCAGGTTCAGAAGAGTCTCCAGTCTGGTTGTATTTACATGTTTAAATATGTAAATAACAGTATAAACTTCTTACATTACACGATAGTAAAAGTCATAATTTTAAACCATATGTTAAATTAAGAGTCACATATTACACATAGATTTACATATTGCAATAATATCATAATCCTACAATGAATCACTGTGAAAACACAACTTTCTAGATGTTTTGTTGTTACTTTGGCCAGGTCATCATCAAAAAAGTGAATTAGTACATTCATGATTTTGTCCATGTTGACATTAGTTACTTAGCTAGAGGTCTAAACTCTGGGACGAGGCCGTTATGTTTAATAACTGCCATGCTGACTCCAAACAGACAGCTTTATCAAGGCGGTTTGGGCTTCAGAGAGCTTTGACACAGTCAGCGGCCATCGTTAATGACAAGTCGTGTTCCGCTATGAACGTGCACACATTTGTTTGTATCACAAACACGGCCGGTCAGTGAAGGCGGTCGCAGCGGTCGTTGCCGGTAAAGTACTCGTATGACAGAGTGCATGGCCCGAAGCTTTGTGACTATCGAGCCCTTTCTTACGGCTGCTGCCGTCCCGTCTCTTCCTTCATCACGCTGCAGAAGCGCCCGGCTCCCTCAACCTGAGGCACCAAGTGCTAAACGGCGTCCCGTCTCCACCCGTTTCCTCTTGTCCTCTATTCACGCCCAGCGCCATTTGTTTTCAACTCCTTTCTCAACTAAAGCTGTATCTACATGCTCCAAGTTTGATAAACTTTGCCTCCATTTTTTTTTTATAGCCGCGTTACCACGGAGACGGTCTCCTGGAGATCACACCGCACTACCGCTTTTCGGCCAAGACCCGCCCTACTTTGCATCTGATTGGCTAAAACTCGTTTCATTAGGTAGGTGGAAGTTCGATGATTGGTTAAACCCAGTGCATCAAAAACAAATCCCATGTGGACTTTTAAATTATTTATTGTTCTAAAATAGTCATACGCCAGAAATCCGGCACCAGGCACCGAGTACATTAAGCCCTGCACCGTTAGCTAGAGCTGCGTTCTGATTGGTAGGTGAAATCAATTGACTCGAAAATATCAAACCGCATGCAAATTCCCAAATATATATATGTATTTTTTCCCCCTTACTGCTGCACGCCGGAGATCCAGCACAGTGCCGGAATACTTTAAGCTCTGCATTTATGTGTTTTGACACGAGAACGCCAGGCAAATCTTTTGTTATAAACACTGCAGCTGAATCTTCTTTCTCCAGTGTGGACTACCATGTGTGACCGTACATTTGCTCTCTGTGTAAAAGATTTTTTTACAAACTAAACAGCTGAAAGGTTTAAGCCTGTATGAGTTCTCATGTGTTGTTTCAGATGGTCCTTGCGTGTAAATCTTTTATCACAAACGGAACAGCTGAAAAGTTTCTCTCCTGTGTGGACTGCCATGTGTCTCTGTAAAGTTCCACTCTGACTAAAAGATGCATTACAAACTGAGCAGCTGAAAGGTTGCTCTCCTGAGTGAGTTATCATGTGTCTATTCAGACTTCCCTTGAAGCCAAATCTTCTACCACACTCAGAGCAGCTGAAAGGTTTCTCTCCTGTGTGACTTCTCATGTGTATCTCCAGATGTGACTCACAGTCGAATCTTCTCCCACACCCAGAGCAGCTGAATGCTTTCTTACATGTTGAATAATGTCTCAGATAGTTTAAAGCTGACTGAGGTTCTCTGGTCTCTGTCCAGTCAGCATAGTCATCAGTCTCAAGTTCAGAAGAGTCTCCGGTCTGGTCTTCAGTCTCTGGTTGTAAAAGTGGCTGTGAGTTCCTGGCTGGTTCTGGTCCTCCACAGTCCTCTCCATCAGCTTCCGTTTCCATGTGTTGAGTTTGTCTCTGATGAAGCTGTGAGGACTGAGCTTCCTCTTCATCATCTTCCCTCTTCACAGGGACAGGAGTGAATGGGAACTTGGTGATATCAGCCTCCTCCAGCCCTTGAAGCTGCTTTCCCTCCTGACTGGTCCACAGTTCCTCCTGGTCCTCTTTAATGTGTGGGAGGGGCTCTGGCTCCTGCTGGTCCACACTGGAACTACAGTCCTGCTGCTCAGGGGGAACATCTTCTTTATCCACCAACAGCTGCTGCACACCTGCAGGAAACACAGAGAGAGAGACATCAACAGTACAGAGTCTCTTTTCAAATCTCTTTTAAAAAAAACTGGTATTTCATGTTTCTGCATTCTAACTTTCAGCCCGAGTGCTGTAAAGACTGACAATTATACATGAGGCTTATCTTATTCTTTTTAAATTTTCTGGTCTGGTTTGAATCCTACTTAAAGAACAGGGACTACTTTGTGTCTATAGATAAACATCTGAGCGGACAAATATGAAATGCGGAGTTCCCCAAGGCTCCATTCTGGGGCCTCTTCTGTTTAACATCTACATGCTTCCACTGGCTCAGATAACAGAAGACAGCTGCACTGATTGTTTGTCTATAAGCGTTAACGTTTGCTGTGGGATCACATCAACACACAGTCACATGACTTCTCAAACCTGAGGGAGGTTCTCAGCTCTCCTTCAAAACGTCACAATTACCTTCTGTTTCCATGTGTTGATTTTGTCTCTGATGAAGCTGTGAGGACTGAGCTTCCTCTTCATCATCTTCACTCTTCACAGGGACAGGAGTGAATGGGAACTTGGTGATATCAGCCTCCTCCAGCCCTTGAAGCTGCTCTCCCTCCTGACTGCTCCACAGTTCCTCTTTAATGTGTGGGGGGGGCTCTGGCTCCTGTTGGTCCACACTGCAGCTACACTCCTGCTGCTCAGGGGGAACCTCTTCTTTAACCACCAACAGCTGCTCAACATCTGCAGGGAAAAGGGAAACACACACAGAGACATTACAGAGAAATGTTGTTCATGTGGACAAAAATCAGAAGTGCTGGTACTTCGTACCAATGAGTTCAGGTGTCCCTTAATACTGTATCTGAAGTCTCTTTTATATAGGCCTTAGTGGTCCCCTAATACTGTATCTGAAGTCTCTTTTATATAGACCTCAGTGGTCCCCTAATACTGTATCTGAAGTCTCTTTTATATAGACCTTAGTGGTCCCCTAATACTGTATCTGAAGTCTCTTTTATATAGACCTTAGTGGTCCCCTAATACTGTATCTGAAGTCTCTTTTATATAGACCTCAGTGGTCCCCTAATACTGTATCTGAAGTCTCTTTTATATAGACCTCAGTGGTCCCCTAATACTGTATCTGAAGTCTCTTTTATATAGACCTCAGTGGTCCCCTAATACTGTATCTGAAGTCTCTTTTATATAGGCCTTAGTGGTCCCCTAATACTGTATCTGAAGTCTCTTTTATATAGACCTTAGTGGTCCCCTAATACTGTATCTGAAGTCTCTTTCATATAGACCTCAGTGGTCCCCTAAAACTGTATCTGAAATCTCTTTTATATAGGCCTCAGTGGTCCCCTAATACTGTATCTGAAGTCTCTTTTATATAGACCTCAGTGGTCCCCTAATACTGTATCTGAAGTCTCTTTTATATAGACCTCAGTGGTCCCCTAATACTGTATCTGAAGTCTCTTTTATATAGGCCTCTGTGGTCCCCTAATACTGTATCTGAAGTCTCTTTTATATAGACCTCAGTGGTCCCCTAATACTGTATCTGAAGGATCTTTTATATAGACCTTAGTGGTCCCCTAATACTGTATCTGAAGTCTCTTTTATATAGGCCTTAGTGGTCCCCTAATACTGTATCTGAAGTCTCTTTTATATAGACCTCAGTGGTCCCCTAAAACTGTATCTGAAGTCTCTTTTATATAGGCCTCAGTGGTCCCCTTATACTGTATCTGAAGTATCTTTTATATAGACCTTAGTGGTCCCCTAATACTGTATCTGAAGTCTCTTTTATATAGACCTTAGTGGTCCCCTAATACTGTATCTGAAGTCTCTTTTATATAGACCTTAGTGGTCCCCTAATACTGTATCTGAAGTCTCTTTTATATAGGCCTCAGTGGTCCCCTAATACTGTATCTGAAGTCTCTTTTATATAGGCCTCAGTGGTCCCCTAATACTGTATCTGAAGTCTCTTTTATATAGGCCTCAGTGGTCCCCTTATACTGTATCTGAAGTATCTTTTATATAGACCTTAGTGGTCCCCTAATACTGTATCTGAAGTCTCTTTTATATAGACCTTAGTGGTCCCCTAATACTGTATCTGAAGTCTCTTTTATATAGGCCTCAGTGGTCCCCTAATACTGTATCTGAAGTCTCTTTTATATAGGCCTCAGTGGTCCCCTAATACTGTATCTGAAGTCTCTTTTATATAGGCCTTAGTGGTCCCTAATACTGTATCTGAAGTCTCTTTTATATAGGCCTCAGTGGTCCCCTTATACTGTATCTGAAGTATCTTTTATATAGACCTTAGTGGTCCCCTAATACTGTATCTGAAGTCTCTTTTATATAGACCTTAGTGGTCCCCTAATACTGTATCTGAAGTCTCTTTTATATAGGCCTCAGTGGTCCCCTAATACTGTATCTGAAGTCTCTTTTATATAGGCCTCAGTGGTCCCCTAATACTGTATCTGAAGTCTCTTTTATATAGACCTCAGTGGTCCCCTAATACTGTATCTGAAGTCTCTTTTATATAGACCTCAGTGGTCCCCTAATACTGTATCTGAAGTCTCTTTTATATAGACCTCAGTGGTCCCCTAATACTGTATCTGAAGTCTCTTTTATATAGGCCTTAGTGGTCCCCTAATACTGTATCTGAAGTCTCTTTTATATAGGCCTCAGTGGTCCCCTAATACTGTATCTGAAGTCTCTTTTATATAGACCTCAGTGGTCCCCTAATACTGTATCTGGAGTCTCTTTTATATAGACCTTAGTGGTCCCCTAAAACTGTATCTGGAGTCTCTTTTATATAGACCTCAGTGGTCCCCTAATACTGTATCTGAAGTCTCTTTTATATAGACCTTAGTGGTCCTCTAATACTGTATCTGAAGTCTCTTTTATATAGACCTTAGTGGTCCCCTAATACTGTATCTGAAGTCTCTTTTATATAGACCTTAGTGGTCCCCTAATACTGTATCTGAAGTCTCTTTTATATAGACCTTAGTGGTCCCCTAATACTGTATCTGAAGTCTCTTTTATATAGGCCTCTGTGGTCCCCTAATACTGTATCTGAAGTCTCTTTTATATAGACCTCAGTGGTCCCCTAATACTGTATCTGAAGTCTCTTTTATATAGACCTCAGTGGTCCCCTAATACTGTATCTGAAGTCTCTTTTATATAGACCTCAGTGGTCCCCTAATACTGTATCTGAAGTCTCTTTTATATAGACCTTAGTGGTCCCCTAATACTGTATCTGAAGTCTCTTTTATATAGGCCTTAGTGGTCCCCTAATACAGTATCTGAAGTCTCTTTTATATAGACCTCAGTGGTCCCCTAATACTGTATCTGAAGTCTCTTTTATATAGACCTCAGTGGTCCCCTAATACAGTATCTGAAGTCTCTTTTATATAGACCTTAGTGGTCCCCTAATACTGTATCTGAAGTCTCTTTTATATAGACCTTAGTGGTCCCCTAATACAGTATCTGAAGTCTCTTTTATATAGGCCTTAGTGGTCCCCTAATACTGTATCTGAAGTCTCTTTCATATAGACCTTAGTGGTCCCCTAATACTGTATCTGAAGTCTCTTTTATATAGACCTTAGTGGTCCCCTAATACTGTATCTGAAGTCTCTTTTATATAGACCTTAGTGGTCCCCTAATACTGTATCTGAAGTCTCTTTTATATAGACCTCAGTGGTCCCCTAATACTGTATCTGAAGTCTCTTTTATATAGACCTTAGTGGTCCCCTAATACTGTATCTGAAGTCTCTTTTATATAGACCTTAGTGGTCCCCTAATACTGTATCTGAAGTCTCTTTTATATAGGCCTCAGTGGTCCCCTAATACTGTATCTGAAGTCTCTTTTATATAGGCCTCAGTGGTCCCCTAATACTGTATCTGAAGTCTCTTTTATATAGACCTCAGTGGTCCCCTAATACTGTATCTGAAGTCTCTTTTATATAGACCTCAGTGGTCCCCTAATACTGTATCTGAAGTCTCTTTTATATAGACCTCAGTGGTCCCCTAATACTGTATCTGAAGTCTCTTTTATATAGACCTTAGTGGT